>JAEIIJ010017809.1:0-13706 GCA_018904815.1 Drosophila ogumai | reverse complement strand
GTAATTCACTGATAGGCCGCATTATTTGCTTCATTTTCGGTCGGTAATATCCCAAGTGCCTTGTATCTGAACTCCTCTTGAATTACGTACTTGCAGCTCTCTCCTTCTTCTCCCTGGTGACCGGTCTCTATGTCCTGCACTTCTCCCTAGCTCTGATCCTGGTCAACAAGGAGGTGCCCCAGACACGCGGTATGCTATATCCCAGGGAATCGGAGACGCGCGAAGTGCGCTCGCTGGACGGCATCTGGAATTTTGTGCGTTCCGATCAGGCGAATCCCACGCAGGGCGTAAGGGATGAGTGGTACACGAAGGATCTTAGCCAAAGCAGGCCCACTATTCCCATGCCAGTGCCTGCCTCCTACAATGACATTACCACGGACAACCTAAGGGATCATGTGGGCACCGTGTGGTATGATCGCAAGTTCTTTGTGCCTCGCTCCTGGTCGAAGAATCAGAGGATATGGCTAAGGTTTGGCAGTGTTCACTACGAGGCCTTTGTGGTGGGTTATGAATAAAGACTTTAATTAAAGGAATTTCTATAAATATTATTTTTATTTAATGTTTCAGTGGATCAATGGGCAAAAGGTGGTGAAGCACGAGATCGGTCATTTGCCCTTTGAGGCAGAGGTCACCGATATCCTTAACTATGGAGCCGAAAACAGGATCACTGTGATGTGTGACAATGCTTTGATCCAGACAACAGTGCCGCAGGGCAAGATCACAGAGGTGCCCAATGATAATGGGATGACCATTATCCAAAGCTATACCTTTGACTTCTTCAACTATGCGGGCATACACAGGAGTGTACACCTGTACACCACGCCCAGGACTTTTATTGAGGAGGTGGAGGTCACAACTGCTTTGTCGGAGAATAACAGTGGTGAGTAGAGGAAGTTCTTAACTTATTTTAATATTTTATAACAATATTTTCCCTTTTAGTTGGCGAGGTCTTCTATAGTGTCAGCGTAAATGGCAGCGCTGCCAACGAGGCCATCAATGTCCTTAATATCCAGGCCAACCTCTACGACAAAGAAGGAGTCAAGGTGGCCAATACCACCTCAGATGGCAAGCTCGACGGCAGCCTGAAGCTCACAGGAGTCAAGCCCTGGTGGCCCTACCTGATGCATCCCGAACCTGGCTATCTTTATGAGCTGGAGATCAAGCTGCTGGCAGCCAACGAGGAGCTGCTCGATGTCTACCGGCTGAAGGTGGGCCTGCGCACGTTAAGTTGGAACAAATCGCAGTTCCTGATCAATGGCAAACCTGTGTATTTCCGTGGCTTTGGACGCCACGAGGATTCGGATATCAGAGGCAAGGGCCTGGATAATGCCTTGATGGTGCGGGACTTTAATCTGCTCAAGTGGATAGGAGCGAATGCCTATCGCACCTCGCATTATCCTTACTCCGAGGAGTCCATGCAGTTTGCAGACCAGCATGGCATCATGATCATTGACGAGTGTCCCAGTGTGGATACAGAGTGAGTTTTCGCTTGATTTTCTTTAGGAGAGTTTCTTGCTAAAGATATATTTTGTCATTTTTTTTAGAAACTACAGCCAGGAGCTGTTGGGCAAGCACAAGTCCTCGCTGGAGCAGCTTATACACAGGGACAGAAACCATCCCAGTGTAGTGATGTGGTCCATAGCCAATGAACCTCGCACGGCCAGCATGAATGCGGATTCTTACTTTGAGTGGGTATTTTTTTACGAGAAGAGACTATCCTATAACTAATGTTTCCCTAAACTTCTCAGACTGGTGGCAAATTTCACGAGATCCTTGGACAAAACCCGACCTATTACCGCTGCCATTGCTGTACCCTACACGCAGGATAAGTCGGTTAGTGGGGAAAGTCTACTCCTTGAAGAACCATTAGTCTTTAGCTTATATCCTTTTTAGGGTCGCCATTTGGACATTATCAGCTTCAATCGCTATAATGCCTGGTACTCCAACACCGGTCGCCTGGACATGGTCACTCAGAATGTGATCGATGAGGCTACCGCCTGGAACAAGCAGTACAATAAACCAATCATAATGTCGGAGTATGGTGCAGATACCCTAGAGGGCTTGCATATGGTAAGTCTGGTTTTACAAAGACCTCAAAAAGGGTTTAATTATATATTTTTCTTTATATTCCTTAGACCCCCGCCTATGTCTGGTCGGAGGAGTTCCAGGAGGAGGTATTTGCCCGCCATTTCAAGGCCTTTGATCAGCTGCGCAAGAAGGGCTGGTTTATAGGCGAGTTTGTGTGGAACTTTGCAGACTTTAAGACAGCTCAAAGTGAGTTTAAACTTTACAACATTTTAATTTAATTATAACATCTATAATATTTATAATATTTAATAGGCTACACCCGTGTGGGCGGCAATAAGAAGGGCGTGTTTACCCGCTCTCGACAGCCAAAGGCGGCTGCTCATCTGCTCCGCAAAAGATACTTTGCCTTGGGCCGGGATCTGGATCAGTGCCAGTTTCCGGAGGATCTCTTCACCTACATAGCTGACCTTATATCGTAGGGGAGTGGCTATAAGCCATATTAATATGGCCATTGTAAATAAGCCAAGGAAAAAGAAAAACAGAACTTCCCATTGAAAACTGCCGCAATTTTCCCCCGATTTCCATTTCCATAAACCATTCCGCTGCGTTGCCTTTGTACAATATAAATTAACCTTGTATTTTTGTATGTATTTGTAAGTTTAAGACTATAAATAAAAACAGCGTTATTAATTTAAATAAAATAAGAGTCAAGTCTTGAGCTTTAAAACAAATTTCAGAAAAAGGGGATTCCTTGGCGCTTACTATCGATAACAGAGGGCTGCCCATCTGGTTTTCTATTCAGTATAAAGTGACAGCCCTTAAATTATAGATTATTTCTGAGTTTGCTTTGGCAATGCCTTTCATTATGGCGCGCTGTTTGAATTTTAAGAACTTTTAAAATATTTATTAAAGTTATTTTTTGTCAGCCAATATTAGTATTTTATTCACAATCGTAAACTCCTTTTTCTTAATAAATAAATAAAACGCAGTTGGTTTTTTCTTGCATGAAAGTTGAATTTTTATTTAATTTTGCAGCCAATGGAATTTGTTGTATTTTTCTTTATAGTAATTTCGTTTAGTTTAACTTACGCTTGTTTTTGTTTTTGGCAAAATACCAAATTATTGGCCTGGCCATAACCGACAACAATTCTTTTCGAAATGCGCGCCAAATTGTGTGTTTAAAAACCTAAGTAAAAATAATAAATAATAAAGAAAATTAAAAATGTTTTGTGTGTTTTGTGTATTCGAATTATTGCCTGATATGTGGCCTAAATAATTAGGGTATTTTGCCTTACTTCTATTGGTATTTATAGATATAGACAGATCTGCAAACACTTACGTCACTAAGTTAATGATGTTTTTTGTTTCGAAGAGTTTGTTTTTGATTTTGGTTTAGTTTTGTTCTTGTTTAAATGGAAGGTAAAACATTGTGATATCTGCAGTTTCCCTCCGCTTTTGAAACTTAATTTAGTTTGTGTATTTTGCATGTTTTATGTTATTTTATTTTAACTAATTACGTTTTACCCATTTTTCCCGAAAGTAGTTTGCTTGTCAAATATTACACGTTATTTCGCTAGATTATTACATTTAAGCTTATTCAAAGAAATCCTCGACACATAATTACCATAATAGTACAACAGTTGTTTTTTTTTTTAGTTTAATTTTAAATGTGTGTTTGGTGGTGGCATTATTAACAATAATGTTTAAATTGTATTTAAACAGGGCTTGACCACCGATTATTATTCGATAAGTTTGTGTTTAGATCCTATAACCAATATTACAGTTGCTCAACAAATGTAGGACTTAAGCCTAAGCAGATCCTTGCTTACACACACATTAAATGTCGCTAGTTAGCAGTTAATATACATCATAATCCGAGTAGCTTCAGTTATAACGATTCCAATCCCATTCTCGAAGCAGAAGGAAGATATAGATAGAGAGCGGGGGAGATCCCTAACGTAAGTTATAGTTATGAGTTTAGCACACACATGAAAAGTGGTAGTAGATTGCTCTATATAATGCGTATTAACTAGTCACTTACTAGCTAATTATTTTGATTAGATATCTTGTGTGTTTCTTAGTGTTTTGTATTCTTGTTTATTTCCAATTCAACGCTTCATCAGTTTTGTCTTCTAAAAACAGTCTCCACTTGGCTCTATAAATTTAGCTATTAACTAACACAATTTGATACGCTATTTACACACTGTCTTATGGCCTAGACTTGGGGTTATTTATATATATATATATCCATGATCCTGGTATACAAGTATGCGTTAATCCTCGATGATAGCCGAAGAGGTTAGATCAGCATCCGCTTTTGTCCGTCCTAGCAGAAGCGTCTGCAAGAAAGCCAAGAAGGATTTACGGGGATTCATTAGCCAAAGTAAAGCGAAAAACTTTCCCATTGAAATGTTAAGGCGCCAAACTAAGCACAAATTGTGCGAAATTAATGTTACTTAATTTAACTTTCATGGGAATGGGAATGGGAATGAGAATGGAAATGAAAATGAATGAATGGCAAAAGATTTAACTGCTTGGCTGCCACATGCAGATGAGATGGCTCCTCCTCCGCCTTCAACCCCAAATGCAATGCAAATGGTAACTATTCAAAAACTAGTCTTTGTAGATAAAAGCCGAAATCCTCCACCGGGGGTAATGTGGCATAATTCTAATGCATTGACCAACATCCTGCAGATGACAGGCCACCGATAAAAGGTCCGATAAAACTTTCGCTCTTTTTCGACCCGAAAACTTCCTTTTCAGCGCGTTAAGCATGAACACACAATTGTTTCAATTCCCGGGCATCGGATGCAAAGTGCCTTGGAGCAGCAGCTCCTTCAGGATCTCTTCAAGGTCCCAGGCAATATCAATTTCGGGGTCGGGATTGAAAATTGAAACTTGAAAATAACATAAAAGGCAATGCAATTGCGTGTGCGGCGAATCGATTCGAAAGGTTTCCCTTTGGCCGCAGGGCAAATTGACTAACACAATAACAATAAACGGGGGGAACACTGGGAGAAATGGGTAGTTACTATTATAAGCAGAAATTAAAAATATTATTTATAAAAAAATAATAGCATAAGGCTTTATTTGTATCATGGGAGAAATATTTTCATCTTCAGATTTTTCTGTTTAAAAATAACACCGAAATTGTATATACGACTTAAAATTGTTTTAAATATAATATAAAAATATAATTTATGAAGTTTATAACGTTATAACAATAACAATAAATCATTTTAGATCAAATAATAACAAGGAATAAATTAAATAAATATATACACATTTATTTATATTTTTAACCAAATCGCCTTCATTTCTCTCAGTGGATTATTGTGCGTTTCGGCTTCGTTGAGTGGCACTCACCTTCGCCTCTTCGCATGCACTATCTAGAGCTTCCCGCTGCGATAGTGGACTGGTCGGTGGCCGCCAAAGAGGATGCGCTTGAAGGCCTGACGGAACTCCGGACTGAAGATGGTATAGATGACCTGCAAAGGGGGTACAGAAAAAATAGAACAAAAATAAGTAAGAATATAGAATGGCATTAGCAAGAGTTGAAAGACAGGGAATGCAATTTAAGGTTCGAGATTTTATGTAGCAATTAAATTTGACATAGTTTAATGATTTTAATTATATACTAATAAAACAGAGGTATTTTATTCTCCTTCTCCTCAGATTTATTAACTATAAGAAATTGCAAAAAGATAAAGACTGAAAGCAAGGAAAATGTTGTTGCTTTGAAAATTAATTTAAAATCTCAGGTATTTGGCTTTCAATAAAAAACTCTTAAACAACTTGTTTTAATTAGTTTCACTTGTAAGTGCCTTCTGAAGTTAAAAACTAATTTTTACTTAATTTTTCTGTAAGCAAGTTGCTTGTCGTTCTCTTATTAGTAGTGTAAAAAGTATTTCAATATGAAAAACTTTGAAAAAGTTATTTTATTAAAGAGAAAATATTGATTTTTTTTTACTCTGTGGTAATCAATAAAATACTTTTTAAAAGTCTAGTTAGTCTAGATATTTTAATAAGTATATATTAATTTCCTACTAAGGTTTTTATGGCCTTATGATAACTCTTACTAATTTGTTTATTTGTGATAAATTTAAATATCTTTTTAAATTATTTCAAAATATTTTAGTATTTTAAGTTTAATTTTAAACAATATTTTCAATCTATTAAAAAATATTAAAAAATATAAACAGCCTTGTTAAAAACCTTTTCAAGCCGTTAAAAAAATAAAAAAATATATAAACAGACTCATAGGAAACTCCCAAGTCATGGTCTCGGGTTCCAGCCTTCTTAGTCCTCTTACTCATCCCTATTTAGTAAGAAGCTTAACGCATTTCATAATAATCATATCATTTAACCCACCGGATTGAGGGTGGAGTTGAAGTAGCCCAGCCAGAGGAAGAGCGAGGCCACGCTGTCGCTGATCTCGCAGGCGGCGCACAGGGGCATGGTCAGTGCCATGACGAAGAAGGGCAGCCAACAGACGACGAAGGCTCCTGTGATAATGGCCAGCGTCTTGGCCGCCTTCCTCTCCCGCTTCGCCTCCAGGGTCTCCTTGCGCTTGTTCACCTTCTGCATGGGATTAGCAATGCTGGAGAGCTGCTGCTGCTGCTGGGGATTTGTGTGTTGCTGCTGCGTGGGCTGCTGTTGCAGCGACTTGGAGCGCGGCTCTGGGGTCAAGGGTTGGGCGGAGGAGGGTGTGGGCGAGGAGGAGGTGGCGCCGCAGAGCGGATGTGCCTGGTTGCAGCTCGTCAGCGTACTGGTTTTGGCTGTCATCGGTCCGGCGGCGGCAGCTATGCCACCGATTCCCTGCGATGTCGGCGTTTGCGGCGAAAGCGCCGATATCGACGTAATTGTGGTGGCATTCGATGTGCTGGCCCCACCTCCTCCTCCTCCTCCTCCTGATCCGGCTCCAGCTCCTCCGCCGGATTTGGCAGTTTTCTGCAGCTGCTGCACTTGTTCGAGCTGCTGTTGCAGCTGCGGATCCTCCAGGACCTCCACCGACCCATTGCCCGTGGCTGTTGCTGGCGCTGCTGCCAATGTTGCGGTTGCGGCTGCCAGGTCAGCCTGGTCTTCTTCCTCCTCCTCGTCCTCGGGGTCCTGTTCTTGCTCGTGCTCTCTGCCCTGCTGATGCAGCTGGTCCTGGTCCTGGTCCTCGTTCTGCCCTTTGCCCGCCGCATTGGCTGCCGTTCCATTGACAGCTGATGTCGAGGACTTGGCAGCGGATTTGCCCTGCTGTTTGGCCAGAGCCACCAGGTGCGAGACGGTGGCTATCTGGTTGCCCGACTGGGACGTGCTGGGTACCTGTAATGGAAGTGAGGGGAAGGTGAAGAAGATTAGTTGTGGGAATAAAATTGACGGTAGACTATAGAAATAAAAAATACTTAATTTAAGACCTTAAGGAAATCTTAGAGTAAAGTCTTTGAAACTTAAAAAAACATATGTATTTACAAGAAATATTAAATTATGATTTATTGGGTTGAAAATGAATTGATGTATTTAAATTATTAATTATCTAAATCTACAGCATAAAATCCCTTAAAATAAATCTAAAAAATTATTTTGTAAACCAAAGCTTAATATTTTCTTGGATTTACAGATTTCCAACCAATTTCAAGTTTTCCAAATTACTATTTGGCCTGTGTAACCATCCAATTCATTGGCTTTCCCTGCTTTTCCCTGAACGCAGTCAAGTTTCATGTGGCAAATTAGCATTTTAAATCAGTAGCCGCGCATTGCATTGATAAATTTATTTATTGCTCGTCAATTTTCATGGCGCTGGGCCCATAAATTTTCGGTAAATGAATAAAATCAGAGTGTAAATATTTACTTTCGTTAAGCTCGTTGGCCCGTACCCACGCCATGCTCATACCGTACCGCCTTCTTTATCAGGGCCGGGCCACTCGAAAGGGCTGTGCCTGGGCCTAGTGCCTAGCCAATTTGTCGGATGTACGTACATATTTGAGGAGAACGGCCTGACCGAGCCGGTTGGTCTTCCTAACGGCTTGTCTAGCACTAAAATTCCCATAATCACCTGTAATTTGAGCCCCGGCCGGAGCGTAGG
Organism: Drosophila ogumai; assembly: GCA_018904815.1. Taxonomy (NCBI): domain Eukaryota; kingdom Metazoa; phylum Arthropoda; class Insecta; order Diptera; family Drosophilidae; genus Drosophila; species Drosophila ogumai. The sequence goes on along the minus strand of JAEIIJ010017809.1, from coordinate 5,605 downwards.
TGTGCGTCGGCCGGAAGTGGCCGCCGCAAAGTGCTAAAATGAACTTTACGTGTGATAAATTGTGTCTACTTTGCAGCTGGCGCCTTTTTTGGGGGCGATAACGATAACGGCTTGGGATGGGCATAAACGAAGAAATTATAGCGATAGTTTAGAAAACTGACGATCGACTTAAAATATATTTTAATTAATTTATTTTTGATATCTAAATTATATTATTTTTAACTATATTATAATTATTCTTTTTGCATATTTGGACACATATATATTTAATTAATTGAATTAAAGTTAATATATATTTTTAGTTTCATGAAATCATTACATTTTTACATTAACTTTATTAAGCTAGTAAATTGAAACCAACAATTAAGTAACAAAAGCCATTATAGTGCTATTATTTGCTGCCGTCTTCCCTTTTTTGCCCGAAAGTAAGCCAAGTTCAATTAATGGCCGGACCAAATGAATTTTATGACTGTGATGCGGCCATAAATTATGAAACATATTGTGTGGAGTATGTAATTTGTGTGCTACGGGAAGACATTCAAATTCAGGAGAAATAAAAAACCTGGTGTGCCGTGGAACAATGGGGAATATGGGATAAATCTCTGGACAGGAGCTTAGTTCACATCAAATTCAATGGCCATTGGCCAATTGTGCATAAACACAAAGCAACAAAAGAGGAGAGAAAGCTGAGCACATCACCGTATGTGTTGGTAATGCGGGTGGACCATGTGCGGACAAGGGGATGTCATAAAAATAAGAATTTCATAATTTTTTATAGTTATTTTTATTTATTTTTAGGGATTTTCACATAATTAAATTCTATTTTGTAAAATAATTTAATATATATTAATAAATTTAATTTTTTGTAATAATCTTATATAATTTGCTTTTCTTCCATTTCCAATATATTCTATATTTCTTTAATATGTCACACTTTGGTCCACCCTAGCGATCATGTGTGGCTCTGCCATTGTCATCGCCACTGTAATTGTGTGTCCCAATACAAACAAACAATTCGATTTCTCTTTCCTGCAGCATTTTTAATATGTTACTAGGAGCAAGAGGGAGAGCGAGATGGAGTGGACATAACGGTGAAGCACAGCACACCAGAGCAAGGCGTAGCGAAGCGAATCAAAGCAAAGCAAATCAAAGGCGAAGCCAAAGACAAACCAACAACAAAGCAACGTAGTTTAATTTAGGACGACCCAGGAACAATGGGAGAGGATATAGAGAGTGAGGACAATGGAGATTGCAATTCGAGAGATTCTGCAATTTTGCACACCTGCAGAGCTCTGCCACGAAGGCAGGACGTGCCGGGAAGCAAAAAAGAGGGAAAATTTGTTTGGCATTTCCTATTTTCATTATCGACTCTCTGCGCTCCAGTAATTATTCCAATGCAGCTGAAAAAAAAAGAAATATGCGAACAATTGTTTCCATTTTCAGCTTCCCATTTCTTTTTTGCGTTTGCTTTTTTTGTGTGGATTCTTTGCACACACAACTATAATAATAAATTTATATATTTGCTTTCGGGCGATGCGTAAATGCGAGAGTGTGTGCGTGTTTGTTTATTTATTTGGCTGTCCACTTATTTGCCCAGCAGGCCAAAGGGAGAAAGCCGGAGGAAAGGCGAGCAGAAGAGAGGGAGAGCAGGGAAGTAGGAGAGATGAAGAGGTGTGGCACAGCCATTTCCAAGTAAATATTTAATCTCAGGTCCAAGAAAATGGGAAAATGGAACGAGATCGGGAGAAAGAGAGAGCGGGAAAGCGATGGAGTTATTCTGGCCGAAAAACGAAAGCTGTTGGCCATAAGCCATCAACATATTTTCCTCAATTACTCAAGCGTATTGAGTGCCTTGTTAGGCGACGGCCTCTTACCCCCTAGATATCGAAATCGCAATCGGAATCGGAATGGGAATAAGAAGCAGAATCGCAATCGAAGTCCAAGGGCCAAGAAGGCAAAGGTCCCCAAAGCTAAACTCAGTCTCTCTCTTTCTCATTCTTCGTTTTGCTTTCGCTAACTGACTTTCCGCTCCTGTTGCTGTTTTGTTTGCTTACTCTAACCGCAAGGGTATTACGATTTTCAGTAGAAGTTTGTCTTGACGCAAAAAAGTATGCTACGAAAACCAGTGTGCAAATTACTCATACGTCGTGTGTAACATCATTTAAAATTTATGTTTTACCGTAGGGTTTAATGAGCTTTTAAAGAGTAATTTAACTATGGAAAATAAATTTATATTTTAAAAAGTGGCGTTAGTGACAATTTAAAAAAATTACGTATACGACATTTAAGTTGAAATTGAATAAAAAGAAATTTTATACGACTTGGTCACATTGCGTATACGTAATAACATTTTAAGCCATCTTGCAGGACTTACACTTTATTTATAAAATTTTAAGTACTAAAATTCCTATTCAAAAGGTTGTAATCGTCCGCTGAAAAGCGAATAAATAAAAAAGTAATTCCCCAAAGTAAGAGGGTGTAAGCTTCAGCCCTCAAAAGCGAATAAAAAATAATATGTTGTAGCTCTCTTTTATTAGAAATAATATTTTGAAATGTTCTAGGTGTTTGAAACTGAATTTTCCATTCAATAAAATTACCTCTTTTTCAGATAAATATTTAATGTGAAAGGGTATTCGGGACATCGACCTCGTAGCTATTAATTCGTTTTGCTTGTTTTCATTTGAATCTCTTCACTCCTTGGTCGCTGCTGTCCTGCTGCTATTGCTGTTGCTTTTTGCATGCTAAGAGGGCGGGGGCGGAGGGAGCGTATCCTTGTCACAGCTTATATTTGACTTTGCTATTACTTAACCGGCACGAACCTGGCGATGCCCAGTGTGTCCTGTTTGCTGTTGCCCCAACTCCCTGACCTTTGGCCAGTCGCCACCTCGTTGCTGTGTTTCTGTGTTTGGAGCTGTGCCTGGTGCCAAGGTATTGGACCCGGCTTGTAGCAAATGCAAACAAAACGTTCGAGCAATTTATTTGGTCTCTGCTCTTTTATGGCTTGCTTGCCTGCGCCCTTCGCTTTAATGTGTGTTATTATTGAATGTGTGTGGCCCTGGTTGGATTATTTTTTAGCCATAAAATCGCTGGCCGAAAATTGAAGTACATAAAATGCGGCTAAATACAAATTTTCGGAGGGTCTCTGGACTGTGGTGGTCCTTTTCTTTTCTTTTTTTTTTTTCGTTTTGGGGGATTTCCCCCAATAAACCGAAGGCTTGGCCTGCATTTTATCGCTGACATTTTGGTCGAGTGGCGGGTAATTTGCCTGGATTGAGCCTGCCTATAAAGGGAAGTGGCTTTCTTATCCCGCCACTCAAGGCAACGACTCCATTTACAATTATTAAATTGCCATTAAATTTGTAATTAAATATTTAGGCAGGCTTTAGTTTCGCTCTTCTTATATTTAATATTTACTAAAGTTGAAGAATAATTTCTTCCATTTGCAATTTCATAAGAAATGCAGAGGAAACACTGGTACTTTCCCTAGAGTATCTTCAATCTGTGGTCATGGAAATATGTATAATTCATACCCCATGAAATATGTATCCCTCCTGGAGACAATGGAAAAGGTCAAGCTGCTGGTCTCACCCCGTTTCTTGATCATTATCGGGGAATGCTGGCCCAAGGAATTCTCAAGTGCATATTGCTGCGACGATGCCAGCCGGGTCTAATGTCTCATTAGCCGGGTGAGAAAAAGGAAAAGGAAAAGCTCAGTGAAAAGGTAGCCAAGAGGAAAAATCATTTCAATCCCCCAAAGGTGCGAGTGAAGGGCATATGGTAGGAGGAGACGCATAATAAAGCGGGAAATGAGCTGAAAGCTGGTGGGTTTATTTTTGGTCAGCCTATGCTGGTCTGCGAGTCCTTTCCATCACTCTCTGTGTGTGTGCATCCTGGAAACAGGAAGCAAGGCCTCTCCTCAGATCGTTGGGCACATGTCAGGCGTTATGAAATTTGCTTTAAACCCAAAAATGCGCTTTGTTTTTCCTTGTGTTGCTTCACTCAACAGCAAGAAAAAAAACATCCAGAAAAATTCCATGAATTTTTAAAATTCAATTTTAATTTAGAATCGCGTTTAAAAAATGCTTGAAGGTTGCGGGGTTTCCTTAGATTTAAATTAAAATCACCAGAAGATTATTCCTACTTTTATAATTTATTTTCCCTGGGAAAAAGGGAGTCTTAAGAAGGATTAAAAACTGTTTACATATTTTTTAGGAAAGAAAGACTTGGCTCTTAGTTCAAAAATAAATTATTTGATTAAAGTTTATCATTAAATAAATTTAATAAGATTGTAAGAAGTGTCTAGTTTCCCATTAAATTTGAAATTCTTTGAAAATAAGAGCTTCTAGTTTTAATATTTGAGTAAATAAGTTATTAATAATTCGTTCTTAATGTTTAAAAATTCCCCTAATCATAAAATAAATCAAATGAAATGGAAAAACAAAGCCCTACTGATTTAAGCATGTCTTTTGAGGTCAACAGTGATTCCTGAACCATATGGTTATTAGGCAGTTTCTATTTCTATTTTTATTTTCAAGTGTTCCTCGAAATACCTACCTCGATGCCTGCCCGACTCTTGCTGTCCACATTCGAGCTGCTGAACTCGGTGTCCTCGACCGTGTTGACCGTGTTCGTTGAGTTGCCATCGACCAGGCCCAGAGCCCTACCACCAGGACCTCCAGATCCTGCCCCAGTTCCAGCTCCGCTGCCACCTCCACTGGCACTTCCGGCCTTGGTCTTGGCCGTGGAGAATCTGCCAAGGCGTAGACGCAGTCGATTAAGTTTCGTATCTGTTGCCGCACCTCCGTCCGGCTGAAAAACAGACAAGGCAAAATATACACACAATCAGAGAGATAGGCAAGGAGCAAGTGTGTAGGGATAGAGTCCTTCAGTCTAAGGCATTGATTTTTGGCCTTTGACCCGTGTGCAGGACTTGAAATTAAATTCATACTTCTTCGCACAGCATTAAAATGAATAACAAAGGAGCCGATGGTCGGGCAAATTTACATTTTCGGCTTTTTGTGCCTTACGCTTCAATAAACCGCAATTTGTACGCATATAAAAAAATACAAGAAAAAAAGGCTGAAAAAAACTTCAAGATCCGATCCGTAGCCCACCATATGCATATGTAAGTGGGTTGCTTCCCGTAAATAAATTGTGTGTATTTGCTACAGAATCTCCCGAAAAGCGTTTTTCCTGACCGCCTGAAAATAAATTTCACGATTGACTGCTCCCAGCGCTTGACCTCTTTGATTTTCCCCCTTTTTTTTTTTTGGTTGTCCTGTTTACCCTTTTTTTTTGCTCTCTCGCCTAAGTGTAGTGTATTTTCATGGTTTAGGGGGACAATGAACTTCGACTTGGCAAGGGTTTCGGCTAGTGTTAAAAATCAGGCCCAAATAAGTGCTATTTTTAGAAGGTTCAAGTACTGGGTATTTAAATTAAGAAAAGTTAAATAAAAATAATTTTTTTCTAAAAAAAATCCTTCTAAGAAAATTTAAATAAATTTGTTAAATTCAATTCCTGAAGTATATGAATTTTACTTTGAATATCTAGACTTTAAAATAATTGTTTGCTATAGTAGTTCATAATTTAATATTTAATGGGGAAT
>JAEIIJ010017806.1:0-12517 GCA_018904815.1 Drosophila ogumai | reverse complement strand
TAAATCAACTAAATATAGATTCTGCCTTCAAATTCTTAAGCTCCCTTGATAAAAAAACAGGAATAAAAATATACATAATTTTTTGTAAAACATTTCTTTGTAATTTCTAAATATAAAGCTGCCCCAAGATAAGCTTTTAAATGGAATTTCTTCACTAATCTCAAGGGAGTTCTCTGTTGACTTTGCTGGAATTTAAACCCTCCACACTGGAAATTAATTTAGTAATTTATTTAAGCAACCCATTAGGCCAATCTCTGCTGGAACATTAACCTGGCCCGGCTAGTAATTATCTGGCACGGAGCAGAATCGAATTCCTCAGCAAACTGAGGTTTTTTTTTGGCAATTTTCTGAGCTGGCTTTCGTTCCGACGAGACCGTTCCCATGGCAATTGGAATTATCGCCTCTTATGCAACATCGTCGTGCACAATTTGACAAATTCGCTGACACAGAATGTGCTGCACAAGGAGAGCCAACGAGACTGGCGACCGATTCGAGTGCCCGGCTCCGATTTCGATTGGCTTCCAAGTCAAAGTGTCCGAAGTTCCGCACGTGACTTTGTCCGGATTCGGCTTCAGTTCGAGTGTCGCCCACTCGTAGCACTCTCTCCTAGACTATATAGGTCTCGATATCTGGCTTTTACTCGAAATTCCCCTGACTAAAGCCTTTAATGTTGATTTCCCTTGGTATTCCCCTCTAGCACAATCCCCAGCTAAGGATCAGTACTCACCTTAAAGCACCCACACCAGGCTCTCCTCCCCCTGAACACGGGCATCTTCTTCTTTTGCTGCTGACGATAGTGCTTCTGGAGCGGCGTCTCACTGCTGCTGCCGCTGCTCCCGTTGTCCGCTATGGACTTCCTGAAGCCTAGGGTACTGGTGTTGCTGTGACAATTCCCGTTGCCGTCGAGACCGTCCTCCTTGAGGCCAAACGGATAGTTGAAGGTATAGCCTAATATGTTGTGGGTATAGAAGGATCCAGATCCGCTGCCCAGGCCGTTGCTCTCATGGTCTGACTGTGACTGCTGTTGGCGGCTGCCGTTGCTGCTGCTCCCTTGGAGGTTGCCTTCGCTGCTGTTGCTGCCGCTGCTGCTGCTGTTGGTGTTGCTCCGTCCGTTGTACTGATTCCAGTAGCGATAGAGTCCGTGGAAGCAGTTGTAGTCACTTAGCAGGCCCTTCCAGTGCTCAAAATCAAATCGCTCTTGGAAATTATTATTGGAGGAAGTGTCGCTGCCGCTGTTGTTGGTGTTGGTGTTGCTGTTGATGTTGCTGCTGCTGTTGCCGTTGCCGTTGCAGTTGTTCTGTTGGGAATGATGACTCAGGGGATGAGTGTTGACTGGGCTTATTGAGGTGCTGCTGCTGGAGCTTAGAGGCAATGTGGCTGTGCTGCCCTGACTGAGATCACTGCAGCTGTTTAGGCTGGTGATGGACACTAGGCTGCTGTTCTTGTAGCCGCTCTGAATGTGGCTGGCTCCACTAGAGTTATTACTGTTGCTGCTGCTATTCTCGCTGGTTATCGTTATCTTGGTCACTCCGGACGCAGTGCTGGTGGTGGCTGCCTCTCCCGAAGAGCCTACGCCTCCATTGATGGCTATGCAGTTGCCGTTTAGCTGGAAAAGAAAAGGTAATCCAAAGGAAATTTAAGTAAAGTCAGTTAAAGAGATCAAGAACTAAGCCTGCTTACCGCTGTGGAGGTCTTAGAGGTTGATGTGGCTGCGTTGGAGCTGACACTTGGCTTCTCTAGCGTTCCCTCTGGCGTGGTCTGCAGGATCTCTGTGCTGGCACTGTGCGTATCCGGCTCATTGATGCACACGCTGATGGGACACGACTGTAGGGTCTGCAAAGTGGTCAAAAGAGAGTGAGCAGGAAAGGTTAGTTTAATGAAGTAGAATCTTTATAAATTTAATTTAATTTAATAAAAAATTTAATAAAAATTGTAAAAGCTAAAGAAGTTGAAGAAATAAATGAAACTACCACTAATTCCCGCTGACAGGCGAGGTGTCTGGCCAGACAAATGCCCGTCAACGGGCCCAACAGCCACATGTTTTATGTGCCCCCCAACCACCATTATGTATGTCTCTGGTGGTGGCTTGTGCCTCATGCCAAGGCGGCCAAGAAACCAAGCCAAAACCCAGCCAACACCAAACCGAGTCATGGCAAGACCGGGCCAGCCAAGAAGACCAATGCAATCGCTATTGCAATCGGAAATCTGGTCAATGGAATACTCGCATGTGGTCTGGGAATGTACACAGCATATCGAGGGCACACATTCGATATTTGGTATAATATATCTACAAAAATAACGCACTCTAATCGAAAATATCGTTTATCAAACTTAAAAATATCGAAAGAATATTGAATGTTTAAATATTAATATTTTCTGAAAAGCTATTTTAAAAAAGTAAAATTGCTGTGATAAGTAAAGCAGTAAGCATTTATAGCTGTTTTAATCTTCGTAACTCATTAGATATAGTATATGTATCTGTATATATCGTTATTTTCCCCCATCTCTAACAAGTCTAGACTAAAGCCTTGTGTAATTCAGATTCTTAAGTATGCTGTCTTAACTAAATTTGTGGCCCAGACTGATAAAATTAAGACATAAATCAAGAAATCAGCCAAAGCAATAGGAAAAGCCATTAAAAACCAGTAATTTAAAAAGAGTTTTATTATAAAGTTAAGTTTAATTTGGTTTTATTGAATTTAAATAATCGGTCATGAAAATATGACTTATATATCTACTTAGGGAATTCAAATATTTCCGGCTTTCTTAAAGGGTATTATGATTTTTCTGACCTCATAAACCATATCTATTCTTGATCAGTATTAACAGGAAAGATTTTCCAGAAGAGCAACAAATATTTGTATATTTTTATTAATTTGATAAAGGGTTACATCGCTAAAATGTTCTACAAATTTACAAAAATGTTAATTTAAAAAAAATTTAATTTAAAATGCAAATTTATTGATCTGAAAAAAATTTAAATTAAAACTCCAAAAACAAATAAATAAATTGATATTCATAAATTTTTGGCTTAGTTATGATCAATTTTTGATTTGATTGAATGATCCCATGGCAAACTTCAAGGGTATAAAAATGTCGGCTTCTTGTAATTAGTTTTCCTTCTGGTTTTTCTATTTTAACTAATATAAACTTAAGATTTAATAGCCTAAGAAGTCTTGGAGCACACTATAAATCCCCTCACGCGATTGCCGGCACAAGCAACTTTCCCCCACTCGCTTGGAGGATATGGAGGTCACCTCCGGGGGCGCTTCGTGTCGTGTCAGAGCCTACTCCAAATTTGTCTAGGAAAATCTGCATATGTACATATTCTGTGGCACAGTTGCCGAGACAAGATATATATATGTATCTTGATTTTTGTGGGTTTTCCTCTGCGTGGGCGAGGGACAGACTGAGAGACAGACCGAGATAGTGGGTAATCCAAACAAACCGAGAAACAAACAGCATTACAACTGTTGAATCTGTCATAAGTCAGCCAGTGATCCGTGTTGAAACTGGCGCAGAACCGAATTCAAATACCACTTTTGTGTGGGAGAGGAGCAAGCGACCGCCCGGGTTACCTGGTTAGGTTACTCCTCCTCCTCCTCCTCCTCCTGCTCAATCTCTCTCACTTGCCAGTCTTTGTTATGCAAATTGCTGTGGATTTGTTGGGGGAATTGCAATTGCATTGCACATATGATCGGTCCTCCGCCTGCCCAGACCTCCACTTAAGACGTAAGCCGGGGAGGAGAAGGAGGAGGAGGGAGCACATACTCATACCCACATAATGCCGGGTGATGGCTTATTAATTTGCTTTCATTACGTTCCGAGTGAGTGGAATCTCAAGTCGAAGTTGGAGTTGCCGTGTGGGACTTGCTCAACGACTGGGGATTGGGTAATCCGCTGTGAGTGCTCAATCAGCAGGCCATCAATCAATCGGCGAAACAGGTTCTCGCCTCAATCTGGCGCCAAAGGATTATAATTAAAGCCGAGTGTTGAGTCCAAGTTGAACTCTTAATGGGGTTAATCACTGGGAATCGGGTTAGTCTTTCCTTAAGCCTCTAAGTTCAAAAAATGACTTAAGGCACTTATTACATTATTTGCAATTCAAAAAGCTCTTTCTCTTTCTTTAAATATTTTTTAGCATTTGAGAATAGATTCTACGTACTTTTTATTAGAATATTTGAGTTTAAAAGCCACAAATCACTCTAGAAAAAATTATTTAATTTAATTTCTTTAATTTTTGAAGCAACAAATTCAGTGGGTCGCTCATTAGCCTTAGTTTCTTCTCTGAAAGTTCTCAGTTGGCTTCACCAACTAACCCGCTGGGGGAGCTGCGATCTTGGAGCTCGAGTCTCGCCCTAGTTGCCAATCGAAGCCAGCTGTGGCTGCGCTGCTGTGACAGCCTCTGTCCCGACTGTGTCACTTGTCTCTCGTCTCGACTCTGTCTGTGTCTCTCTGCCTTGGATCTCCTCGTCTCCGCGACGGCTGTCTTCGCCGTCACAAATCAGGTCAATGCTTCAACGTCAGCTTCGGATTCAGACTCAAGACTCAAGACTCAGCCCCAGAGCTTTGGCTTTGGTGTCTCTGAATCTCGGCCTGCTCCGTGTGGGTTCGCTCTCCACTAATTAAATCCGCGCTTTGGGCTCACTTTTGGCCTGCGCGTGGGTCTAATTAGACGCAGACGCAGACGCGACCTGTACCGGCACCGTAAATAGCCACAATTAGAGCCAAAAAATATTTGGACAGGCTGTGCCTACGTTAAGGGTCAATAGACCGACATAAAATACCATTTCGGATCGAATTACAAGAGTTTTGACATCAAGAAACTAGGCTATATGAATACGTTTATGAATACATCTACCTTTGGCTTAGATTTATAATCAGTGAGGGACTCTTTAGTGTTTCATTGGTTCAGAAGTCTTGAGCATGTTTTTAAAAATTTTGTTTATATAAATTTTCTGTTTCTTTCATATTTAGTTCAATTAGAATTAAGCTGTAGGGTGCTTAGTCTTCACTATAAATTATCGATAGTTAACGATAATTAAAGCCAAGGATCGATAAAGTTAACCCTGCCATATATATAGGCAATAAATCGATTGTATGTTGAATATATCGAACCTATATTATATTTGTTCTCTTTATATCATATCATTTTAGACTTTTCCTCTCAAAAATATATCTAAATAAACCTACAATTTTTGTTTATCGCAAAGGTTTCGATATTTTCCACCTTATATTATGGTCGATATTTATATCGATAAATTAAATATGACTTTTCCTGTCGATAAACATCCATCAACGCTACTTTCTGGTCACCGCTAGACTCTGACTACAAGGCCTTGGACTTTGTGTTTGGTTTCCTGAATTTGCCATTGGCTCTCTCAATTCACTCCCCATTCGATCCTCCATTTTTCACACTTGCCGCTTGCCACGCCCTCTCTGGCAGCCAAGGAAAAAATGCACTTCCGAGTACACCCACCATTCGGCACACACCAGAGCGTTGCTCGAGTCGCGTAATAACTTCATAATCGGGCTAAAAAGTGAAATGGAATGGAAATGGTAATGGAAATGCAAGTGTTGCAAGTGTGGCAAGTGGGTGACGACCACGATAGCGGCAACACAGTAACAGCAACAGCAGGAAGTGTTACCGATCCTCGTCAGCTGCTGTTGCCTGCCCTTTGCCACAAACACGACCAAAAATCCATCAAATGCCAGCTGCTTCGCCGGCTGCTGCTGCTGCTGTGGCATCCAAGATGAAAATGAAAACGACAAGGAAAAACTAGTTTTTCCGCATGCCAGGAAAATGAAGAAACCATGTCGAAAGCAGCAATGGCAGCAGCCAGAAACTTTTCCTTTTTTGGCACAGGCATCAGGCATCGCTCTCCTCAACTTCAACTTAAGCTCATCTTTACCCACTTTTCAGGTGGAGACTCAAGACTGAATGCTGATGGTGATGGAGTTGTGGTTAATTATTGGTGCGTTTCAAGTTTTCCAAAAGGCGGAGCAGCTGAACAGCTGAGCACTAGCAGGCATCAATCATACGCAACGTTGGCCGGCTTTCCTTAAATTTGCAATTGCATTTGTTGCCATTTCGTCGCACGGTCCAAAAATAGTCATTATGACCAACTAACGTTTAGAGGGGAGAGGGAGGAGGTGGAGGAACAGGGTTTGGGGCTTGATATATGCTATATAGAGGTGCCTGGGTGCCCGAGATTTGTGGCATTTCATTTGCAGTTGTCAGTTAATTGCCAGCATTTTTAGCGCATTTGTCAGCGCGGCACTTTTCAAATGTCAGTTTTTATTTTTTTTGCTCAGCTTCTTAGTTTATTATTAATATTATTATTTTTTTTTTTGCTTATATAAAGGTGTTTGGGGGCTTAGCAAGTGAAGATAAGATATAATGTTGACAGAAAAAGATTAGCGATTAGCTTTAGATAAAAAGATATGGGTGACTTGTTATGGAATAGAACTAGATTGTTCCAAGGAAAAATTAAAGACATTCGATTTGAGCTTGGTGTTTCGTTCTCAGGGTTGTTTTTTATGACTAAAATAGTTGTAAACAAATAAAAGAAATAATAAAAAATATATGTAGGCTAATAGTGAGCCTAATTTTATGGTTTAAGGAATGCATATTGCTGGTATAAACAATAATTACAAGCTTTAATTGCTTGGGTTATGATGTCAGCTTGCTTGAAAACATTTTCATGGGCTTTTTGTGGTGTTAAATTTAAGTTTTCATAATTGTAGAATTTATAAGTATTTTTCCTACTAATTTATAATATTTATTTGAATTTTATTTGCATACTACTGCCCTAATAAAACAGCTTTCAAGTGGTAAATAAACTTTAATAAACAGAAATAACTAGTAAAAAACATTATTCACTATTAATATATTAATATATCTTTCAGTTTTAAATACTTTCCAAGGCAACCATTAGCTTGGCCATATCCCATATTCCTCGCACCCAGAGACCGGAAAATGCGGAACTGGCACCTCGAGAAAACTCGGGAAAACTGTGACTGTATGGATGGATCCATGGGATATTCATGGGTGAGCAGCCACAGAGACAGATACAGATACAACAGCTACAGATACTTTTGTTGGGAGGTAAACAAAGCAGGCGGACAATAAATTCGCCGTTGTTATTACTTATTAGGTTTTCGCTTTTTATATATATTTTTTTCTGTTTTTGTGGCCGATTGGCAGCGGCGACAAAACGAAAGCCAGACAAAAAAAATCGGAAAATAAAGGCTTTTTGCAAAAAAATAAAACAAAACACCAGCAGCAACAGCTGGACCGTGGTGAAGGTGTTGTAAGATTGTAAGATGTAAGGTGTTGTTTACATGCAACAACATCAACATCAACAACAACAACAAGGCCAAAAACAATGCCAAACCGAACTGAACTCAACTGGCGAACGGAATAAAACGAAAACAAGTAGGTGTAATCGAGTAATCAGGCATGCGGGTGCTAAAATTATAAAATTATATTGCACAAGCCCCAATCACAGGCACCAGCACCGCCAGCACAGAGCCCTTCCACAGCCCCCGAGAAAGAGAAACCAAAATCGAAACTGAAAGCGCCAAAAACACCTGCTGTCAAGAGCCAAAATAACTAAATAAAGTACTGAAAAATAAAGTAAAAAAAAATAAAGTAGTAAAAAAAAAAGTACTAAAAAATAAAGTATTCAAAAATAAATTACTAAAAAAAAGTAATAAAAAATAAACTACTAAAAATAATTAAATTATTAAAATATAGAGTATTAAAAAATAAATTATTTAAAATTTAAGTAGTAAACAATAAATTACAAAAAAAAAAATAATTAACAATAACATATTCAAAAAATAAATCACTAAAAAAAATTAAGTACTAAAATATAAAGTACTAAAAAAAAAAAGTTCTGGCAACACCAAAAACGAATGGAAAGAAACGTGTAACTAAAACATTTATTATTGAAGCATTGAAACAACCATAGTAAATTTCTAAAATTCGGTAAAAATACAAAAATAAAGCAATCTGTTAAAAAATACAACCTTAAGATGAGCAAAAAGCTTAAAAGCAAATATTAGCTGAGGAAAAGCGGAAATTTAATAAGGGAACACTTGGAAATGGCACAAACAGGACTTGACAAGTTTGGTACTTCAAAATAAACTCGGGGATGAATTAAAAAATTAAGAATTGGTTAAGAACTGATCAAATATTGGCCATTTAGCTACAAAGAATATGATTTCAGTTAGAAAACACACCAAAGATTGGTTAACAAGCAACTAAAGTTAGAATTAAAGCCAAACAGGACATGAAAATTATATATAAAAAGGTAAGCAAGAATTCTTAAAAATATATATAAACTAAAAATTGTCATAAACTAGTACTAGTTATTGCCACGGCTATTAAGTATCCAAGATCCTATCGGACAGTCAGCAATTTGGTTATAGGAGCTATCGGAGACATGTTGAAATATGGCATTCACACTGACACACACTTCTCATTCCATTCCATTCCATACCGCTGCGTTCTGGCTTCGATCTCAACTAATTTGGCCCGAATTGAACCCCTTGGAACGACTTAGTACGTAGATATCAAATCCTACAAGTGAGCGGCGTCGCAATCTGAGACTCATTTACATTTCGGCCAACTTCGAAGCTAGTTGGTATTTGGCTTTATCTAAACTTTTGATATTTCTGCCCGAATAGGCGTCACCCGGCCTCCCTCTGGAGGCGCTCCAATCTCTTGGCCAGGCCGAGAATTTATGGCCAAAAGTTCGAGTACCGCGAGGTGGGTGCAGCAGCAGCAGCAGCGGCAGTTTCCATTTAAATGAGTCGAGGAAAATATCAGCGAAAAAAAAAAAAAAAAAACAAAAAACAAAACAAAAAATCCACTAAATGCCAGCTTAGCCCGGACGTGGGGGAAACCCAAAAGGGGGTATAAGGGGGACATAAATAAATAAAAGGAGGAAAAACAAGAAAAAAACGTATGCAAAAAGTGGAAGTGTTTTTTTCTACCTCAGCGATCATCTCCTGCTGCGGGCATCAACTTTCACTAAATGCACCGATGAAGTTGTCGTCGTCGTCGTCGTCGTTGTCCGAGGTTGTGTTTTGGCCTAGCAATCTGTTTTTTTTTTCTCTCTCAGCTTTTTCTGCCGGTCAATTGTTGCCTGGGCCAAAAGCGAGGATCGATCTTATGCCGGCCCATTGTCCATGCTCTGGCCCAACCCTTGTGGCCTCCTTGGCGGACATGCCAAACATGTCAACGGTCATCGCTCATCGCATCTCTCTGTCTTGGTTTTTTTTTTTTTCTCTCTTTTTTTTTTTGGCGATAATCATCAGCGGCCAACAAGTTGTTAGCGGATTGGCAAAGTGCTTTTTAATTGTGATTACAACGATCGCACCACCGACGAAACCGAAACCAAAACCAAAACCGAAACTGAAACCCAAAGCAACCCAAAGTTAAGTGAAATGATGAGGGTCGCGGCAAGGTGTCCGGCGATGAGAGACAAAGGATTGGCGGATGGACAGCTGCCAAATTGGAAAGTCAAGTGCAATTGGCAGATAAGAATGTGCGGAGATAATCGCTAAATGCAGACGGATCAGGAAGTAAAGCTATGAAGCTCGAAAGGGGTTATGAGCTGAGCTAAAACTTAATTGCAGACTCCGATTATGGTTTATTGTCACGGGAATTGAGTAAGGTTTTCAAGCAGAAATTATCTTCAAGTCTAACTACAGCAACTACACCAACAGATACTCCAATCCAACAATAATTGTTGTAAAATTTATCATTATTTAAAAGGAAATTTTTGTTATATGCATAAAGTGCTCTTGAGTTGTTTTTCTTCTCATTTGTCTGGAAAATAATCCTCTGATTTAGGCTTTGTAACCCATAATTGTATTTTGAATATTTCGAAACTTATTTCCCTCAAAGCTTAGCCTCTTCTCAAAAAAAAAATAAAAATAAAACCAAAACTTAAACAAAATCTGGGACTGGCAATTCAACAGCGACGACTGACATTTAAAGTTTAGGAGGCCACAAAATGTGCGCTGGAATGGTGATCTCGGGGAGGGGCCCTCTTCGCCCTCTGGCAAACTTGGCGCCCCCCCGGGAAGTCATTGAGGCCATATTTGCTGGCTAATTATAGGCCAATAATATGGGCCTAATTGGCCAACTAGCTTGTGGCATGTGGGAAGTGGGAAGTGGTATGCTTCAAGCTAATTGCAGATGGACTCGGCGGACTCGGCCTTCTGGCTTTTTACGGAAGAACTAAGGCTTAGAGACTTTTACTCGAACCTCGAAGTGCAGCAATTAATTATCTGGCCAGGCACTAATGACAGCGACTTCGAACGTTCGGAGTTTGGATTCTAAGCTTAGTTATATTTATTTGAGAGACTTGCACTTGTTCTCCAAGTCATGCTGCAGTACACCCCCAAGTATATCCAACTGATCCACTTTGGGCCGGGAAACCAGTTTGTGGCTACGAAACCCCCGAGTCCGAGTGCGAATCCAGCGAGATCTAAATGAGCTGTTTGGCGGTATCTGTTAGATACACGAGTGCATGCTTAGGCTTTTGCCTGGGTTTCTCCCACTTTGACTCCAACTTTAATTTTTTTCTTTATTTTTTTTTCTCTATTTTCATATCATGACATTTATTCCGCATTCCTGCCACTTGATTTAGGCTTGGTAACTAGCATAGTTGTGGCTGCAACAGGTTCGCGTGTTCAGTTCTGAGCTGGGTTCTAAGGCAGCTAGAACCTTAAATAGCGATGGTTGTAATGATTTTGTTGTAATAATTTGGAATGTTTATTGATTGATCAGAAAAGTAATATATGAATTTATAATGCTAATTAATCTAGAAATTTCTTAGGGCCTCACGTAGAAATCTCTCAAGCAATTACACCATCTTTAACAACTACACCAACAGCTATTCCAACAACATTTGGATTTATGATTAATCACAAAATTTTTAGCTGGATTTTTGTTATCTTAAGTAATACATATTCCAATTTTGAAGGCCTTATGTAAAGGTCGCTGTCACACATCGACATCTCTTTTGCAGGCCTAAAAAAAAATACACCAGCTTCAACCACTATACCACAACAACAACTCCAATAACAACAACGACAACAATTGTTGTGCAATTTATCTTTATTTAATTGAACTTTTACTTTCGTCGTCGTCGTCGTCGTTACTGCTGCTTGTTGTGTGTGCTCAGCGAACGCGTTTCATAAATTGCAAATAATTTTTCAACCCAAAAAGTAATCGAAGAAACGAAAAGAGATATCCAGGCGGATCATATCGATAAAGAGTCGGTTATATATATATATATATATATACATATATGATGTATGTATGCTGCTGCGGCTTTGGTATGCTAATCCGGTAAATCAATTGATGTGCGCCGCGGGCGCTTATAAAAAGTCGATATAAATTATTAATTCAAAACAATGCAAAGCCAACGGAGAGGTAAAGAAAGAAAAAAATACAAAACTAAAAAATAAAAAACGAAAATGAAAACCAAAGCCAAAAAGCCGGCAACAGAAGGAAAAGTCCACAAAGAAAAGCCCGCTCTATAGAGATGGAGAGAGAAAAAGGCCAGAAACAAGTTTCTTTTGATATTCATTCACCTTTGGCGTTGGCAATTTAATTTGCCTAAACGAAAGAGCCAAAAATAATTGCCTGTGCCTGCATTGGAGCTAGAGATACAGCCAGAGATAGAGATGGAGATACAGATACAGATACAACAGATACAGATATCGAACAAATGAGCCAAAGGCCAGTGGGGTGAGATCATTCCATTTGGTAATGCTGCCAGTTGGTAATCGATCTCTTAATTTTCAACTATTTGTGGCCAGAATTGGTCTGGATTGGCTAAAAGGTAAGAGTTTTAAGTTTGAAATTGGGATTATTGGAATATTAAAAGCTTAGAATTAAGAGTTCTTTTGTTGTACTTATAGGAGAGTAATTGCAGCAAATCATTTTTAAGGGACCTACTTTTAAATAAAAAAAAATATTTAAGAATTCAATTACACTTCTTTCTAGGACAAATAAGAAGCTAGTTAGCTACTTTTAAAATATCTGTTATATTAATCTAATATTCCCGATATGTTTAATATTTTTATGAACCCTAAATTAATATCAAATTCCTAACAAAAATAATTACATTTATGTGGCTTTTTCTGCTTTGAAAAGTAGGTCCCCAGCTCCATATTCCTTCACTTCAATCTTTAAGTTACCATCATCCAGCATTTATCATCCAGTAACCATACTTCAAGACCCATCATCCAACATCCATCATCCATATAGAGGCATCTGGAGGTCAGCTAACAATTGAAACTGCAATCAGCCTGCAGTCTGACCTCCACAGATGGATGGATGGATAGCTGGCTAAGAGGAAGGCCTCCAATGAATGCGTTTCATTAGCTTCACTTGTTCGCCACGTGCCAATCATTTCTCCCCGTTTCGTATCGATCGTAGAAAGCAAAAGTCTCACAAGTCTCGCAGGTAACCGAAAAATCGAAAATCTAA
>JAEIIJ010017805.1:0-79372 GCA_018904815.1 Drosophila ogumai | reverse complement strand
TAATTTATTCCAAGAGAATCCTTTAAAGAGTCCTCCCGGCTCATCAGATGGTGTAAATCCCTCAACAGATTCTGAATCTGGTCAACCGAATGATGAAGGCTCTCCGGTAAAGTCTGATCTAATAATTTTAAGCTAATTTATTCCAAGAGAATCCTTTAAAGAGTCCTCCCGGCTCATCTGGCTCATCAGATGGTGTGAATCCTTCAACAGATTCTGGTTCTGGTCAACCAAATGATGAAGGCTCTCCGGTAACGTCTGATCAAATATTTCTAAGTTAATTTATTCCAAGAGAATCCTTTAAAGAGTCCTCCCGGATCATCTGGCTCATCAGATGGTGTAAATCCTTCAACAGATTCTGGAGCTGGTCAACCAGTTAATGAAGGCTCTCCGGTAAAGTCAGATCTACTAATTCTTAGATAATTTATTCCAAGAAAATCCTTTAAAGATTCCTCCGGGCTCATCTGGCTCATCAGATGGTGTAAATCCCTCAACAGATTCTGGATCTGGTCAACCAAATGATGAAGGCTCTCCGGTAAAGTCTGATCTAATAATTCTTAGATAATTTATTCCAAGAGAGTCCTTTAAAGAGTCCTCCCGGCTCATCTGGCTCATCAGATGAAGAAAATCAAAAAAATGGTTATCTGCCAGAGAATGGTCTACCAAATAATGGAGGCAATGTGGTACAGTAGAATC
Source organism: Drosophila ogumai (assembly GCA_018904815.1). Lineage (NCBI taxonomy): Eukaryota > Metazoa > Arthropoda > Insecta > Diptera > Drosophilidae > Drosophila > Drosophila ogumai. The sequence continues at coordinate 78,679 of JAEIIJ010017805.1, read as the reverse complement.
TTTTGATATTCATGTTAATTTAATCTATGAGAATTACTATTCATTCTTTATAGATTTCACCAGTACCTCCCGGTTCAAACGTGAATCCTAATCCTGGCTCGCCAAATGGCATAGGTTCAAATTTAATTGTAGGGGATGGCCCACCATTAAATCTGACAGCTCCCTCAATACCAGCACTTCCTGGCCCTACATTTAATCCAAACCACCCAAACGTTTGGGATAATTTCGGACCTAACCCTGCCTTACCACAAAATTTCATAGATCCGATTACAGGTCTACCAGCAACGGGAGACGTTCAGGTAAAGTGATATTCTTATATTTATTTTAATCAAATCTCAGGGTAGTATTATACATCTATTAAAGATTCCAAACCCAAGTCGGCCTGATATTGCAAGCCCCATAGATGTGGATATTGCAGCCCTAGACGCCTTAAATCTTACAGCTCCCCCAACACCTGCAAGGCTTAATATACCACGACCAACACTTCCTTCTATAACGGGTCCAAATATTGGGAATAAATTTAGACCAAGGCCACAAGGTTCAGTTGTGAATCCTAATCTTAACTTAACAAATGGCATAGATCCGATTACAGGCGTTCAGGTAAAGTTCAATATTCTGATATTCATATAAATAAAATATAATGGAATATTATACATACTTCTCTTGAAGATTCCATCACCAAATCTTCCTGATGTTGCCACTCCTCCGGGTGTAGATATTCCATCGCTTGAAGCATTAAATCTTACAGCTCCCCCAACACCTCCTAAGTTTGTTATACCTCGACCAACACTTCCTGTTATGGTGCTCCCTAAACTTTTCCCAAAACATCAAAATATTGGGAATAAATTTAGACCAAGGCCACAAGGTTCAGTTGTGAATCCAAATCTTAACTTAACAAATGGCTTAGATCCGATTACAGGTCAACCCGCTAAGGGAGGCGTTCAGGTAAAGTGCAATATTCTGATATTCATTTTAATAAAATATAATGAAAGTATTATACATATCTTAAAGGTTCCATCATTAAATCTTTCTGATGTTGCAAGCCCTCCTAGTGTGGATATTCCACCGATCGAACCATTAAATCTTAGATCTCCCCGAACACCTCCTAAGCTTGTTATACCTCGACCAACATTTCCTGTTATGGTGTTCCCTACACTCTTCCCAAAATTTCGAAATATCGGAAATGAATTGGTACCTAAAAAATCAAATCTACTAATTCGAAATTAAATATAGACTAAGAGAAATTTTGTATATCCTTCACAGAACTCCTCCTCGCTGAATTGAGAGTCAACGTCCTCGCCAATAAAAAGGAGGCACAGCATATAAATTTACTTTAATTTTTGTAATTATATGTAGCCCTGTATTAAATATTTAAATGATTGCAAGAAATTGAACTCATATTTTCATAACTGAACCATTTATTGCAGGAAACTGCCAAAAACAATCGAAACCGAAGCTAAATCTTCTTGCAGCCTAATTAATTTCGCATTCCCTTCATTGATTGCCGATTTAAAACAATGGAAATTTCTAGGCCATAGAGGTCCTTATGGGTCCTTGCAATACGAAATTCAATTCCATTAATAGCACAAACTTAAATTAAGCCCCGGTACCCGGGACGCGTCACTATCAGGCCATGGCAGGCGGCATTGGGTAACAGCAGGTCCTGCCACATCCGACAAATGCAATGCGGGAAGCGTCAACAACAACAACAACACTAACAAGGATAACAGCAACAACCGCCAGGACAACAGCAATTCGCAGCGGCATAGTCAAAATATCTAACGTACAACAGCTGGAAGACAAAGCAAAGGCGACCAAATCAACGGCAACGGATGCGAGAATGTTTATGCCCATTATGAACAAGCGTCGGTTTTGTGTGGTGTCCACACACAAGAGAAAAAAACTATAAATAATAATCAAGGTTTATGTAGTTTATCAAGGCTCTGCTTTAAAAAAATATTAAAAACAAATAATAATAAAATTTTCATGAGAAATATGGTTTAAGTCTAAGCATAAATAATTTTTTAAAATATTTATAATATATATAGTTTTGTTTCGTATGGGAATATATCTGGAATGCTAGAATATTTTAAACACCCAAAAAGGGGACGAACTTAAAGTAAATTTAATAATAATTTAATTTAACAAACAATGTTTACTATTGTAGACCAATTTATGACAGCTGTTTTGAGTTTTTAAAAACCATAGTGATTTCTTTAGTGCTCTAATATATTTTACACTTTCTCCACCTTTCATATACATTATTTTCTGCCAGTGCATAAGCCGGCATTTGCCTTTGAACGTGTCAGTGTGTGGGGGCGCTCGAAATGGGCTGAATAAAGGGGTAAAGAGGCATTCACATACTATGCCCACCGCCTATATAAACGTTTTGTGCATAGCAAAATCCTTCCAAATTATTCACGAAAATTATGTGTGCGAAAGCGAAAATTTGTGCACAGACGACGACGACGACGGGGAATATTGCGCATACGACATGTGTTTGGCATATATTTAAATGAACGAAACGACGGAAGGCAGGCAGGATGGCATTGTCATTAGCCCAATTCGCAGATCGCTTTCAGTGAGTCCCATATTTTATTTTTTTCGTGTCCTTCCAATCATTTATCAAATGAGTTTTCATAGAATGTCACGCACTGCAATATCTGCTGAGAGGAAATCCTGTGAAATAAATGATGCCAGAGCCAGCTTGCATTGCAGTTTCCCCAGTTTCCAGTTTCAGTGTCATAAGTAAATCCCAGCGGGATAGAAAAATGACTAAGAACTACTACCAGTGACTGGGGACAAGTTAAAGTTGCCCTCCCTCTGGCATTATTACATTGTTGCATAAGACAGGAGCCGGGAGGAGATGGAACTGGGTCCTGCAGCCAATAAGTTCGCAGCCAGCAGCCGTTGCCACTGCAGCAAATATCCTTTCTGGCTCCTTGACATTTATGTACATGCGCGTATACGCTGCCAGGGCACTTACAACTTAAAGCTTTTAATAAAAATGTCAAGAGCATTGAAGTGCATTGAAGGCAGCAGCCGAATGTGCACAGTCACGGCTCCAAAAAGGTCGAACAGGCAACATATATCCTGGGATTTATTCTTTATTAGCAAATACGAGGGGTTTGAATGCGTAGTAGAATGGTATAAGTATCCTGTAACCTGGCTAAGGAAACATTTGGTAGAGAAAATATATTTATTCTTTGGGGGAACCTAAATGATTGTTAAATTATATATATTTAAGCGGAGTGCCTGCACAATCAGGGATATTTTAAAAAAGAGTTATTTCTAAAATTATACAAAACCCTAGTAGTTAAGTTTGCAATATTTTCTATTGCTATAATTTTTATAAAATTAAATTTAATGTATTTTTAAATAACCCTGAAAACCCCTTAAAAAACCCAAATTTAAAGCCCCCAACTGACCTCCTTCCCAGGACTCATCTGTCAAATATATGTCACCAGAAATCAAGCTGCTCCTCGCATGTCCCTGCCTTTGTTTCACACGACTAGCTCTCGTTTGGATGTTGGCTAACCAACCTGGCCTTAACCCCTGCCACCATACCCCCTTAGCCCTTTTGTATTAGCTGCTAGTGGTGATGCAGTCAGCTGAAAAGGAGGTATGCAAACGTGTTTTCCTTGGCTGCTGACAGGATACTGGACCTGGGTCCTGGGACCCTCTGCTGCTGACAATTTTATTGACAGCTCGACATTTAGATTGATTGCAGTTGCAGTTGCAGTTGCGATAACAATACGTTTTCCTCCTCTCCCTCCACAATTTTCTTTAATTAAAAGTTTGGCCAAAATATTGTTTACTCTGGGAGAAAAAAAACATTGTGGAATGTTGAGAAATATATATGGATGGGATGGAAATATCTTGGTATGCAATTTGCTTAACTTTTGGCTTACTTTCTTCACAGAACCCTGCCCTGCCTTTGTTTGGCTTTTCTTTTATTCGGACAGGCAATCGTGCAAAACTATTTCAATTTTGGCAACACCCAAGTTAAGGGTTTGCTGCTTTTTAATACAAAGTTTTTTATTGAAAAATTCTTGGCCAAAAATATAAATTACAGGTGAAATATGGAAGAAACTGAAGGGTTTTAAGGGGATTTTAGGTATAAATATTATTAAAATAAAATGTACTATTGTATAAAAAATATATAAAAATAAATTTAATAAATATCTGTGATGCCAATTTATTTTCTAAAATCTTTCCCAATATGAAAATTGTTTTATAGATAGTGAAAACTTTTCCCAGCTGCAAATTTCCTCTTAAACTTAATTATTTCTCAGAATTCTTAACATTTAACAGTAGTAATTATAAATAATATCAATGACCTTTAACTCCTTACCCTTAATACCCTTTCAACTCAAGTGTTTAAGCTTCAATTAATCGATATCCTTCGCTCCTTTTGATTACAAATTCCCACTTGTCAGCGACTTACTTAAGGCATCAACTCATCAATTCTCAGATAGACTCACAGATACATTATCCTGCGAGCACACACACACATAGACAAGACTGTTGACAATTGGAAAATGCCACCCCTTCCCCCACAAATATACCAATAGCCTGGGTATCCTTCCACTCGAACTCAATGTGGCTGTAAATTATGCATACAAATTAGAAACTACCGTCATATGTGTAGGGGATGACTTAAACACAGAAATGTTGAATAATAACATTAATGAAAACAATGCAGAGAGGGTGGGGGGGAAGACAGACAAGGGGGATAGGGGCTGGAAGGACACGGAAAAGGACAAACAGCTGCAGGAAGCAAAGGCAAGCAGAAAATTAAACAGAACAAAAGCAGTAGCAAAAGCAGATGGCGACAAGATAAACATAGACACTCATACGGTCTACTCACACATGCATACACTGAGAGAAAATGTTTGTTAATTTATATTTAAATTTTATATTTGTGAAAGAATTTTTAAAATATTTTAAAGTAATTAGTAAAGGTTTCTTAGGCTTATTTTCAAAGTGTTTATAACAAAATAAAAGTTAGAAGTATTGAATATATTTTATAAAAATAAAACCATTAAATAAAATAATATAAAATTATGGTTTTTATGTTTAATAATCAAAAAAACAATGACAACAAAGTCTACTATTTTTAATACCACAGCTTAGTTACTATTTACCTTTTTCTTCATTTCTTCAGCTTTTCTTTACCCTAAATTTTCTCCTAGTGCACCTGCAGCTTCGACAACAATCACAGTGAGCGCTAAAACAAAACAAACAGCAACAGCAAGCCCTATAAATTTGATCTGCTGCTTTACATTAAAAAACAAAGAACTTGCTTTCTCAGACTTCTCAACAAAATAAAGGACCAAATCCCATCAGCTTTGATATGTCTGTTAAGTAATATTTGCTTGCCAACAAATAAATAAAAAGAATTTAGCAACAAATGAAACATTTATAGCCCCACACATCCACAAACAATCTGTACTTGTATCTAGGGGATAAACTTTGGCAGGAAAAAAAGGGGAAACTGTTTCTCTAAAGCTTGTAGTCTGTGCGATTATTTTTGCATGCCAACTAATTCCATCTTTTGTCCATTCCACAAAAGATACACCGAGTATACACATTGTAAACTGTTTGTTTGTGTTTGTAAGGATAATAAAAAAGGTAAAAATAAAGTTGTGCCAGGAAAAGATTAAAGCAGGAATGTGTTAAGCATGTCAAAAGGAGTTTGAATTGTTTGACAATATACAAGCTGCATAAACAGATTCAGGAATATGTTGCAATTATAATTACCTTTTATATTTAAAGCGTTTTTAAGCTTAAACTCTACAAAACCGAAAAAAAAACCTTTTAAATATTTAAAATAATAAATATTTTAAATGAATTTGTTATTAAAAACTATGTGTAATTAAACACCTTAAGAGATTTTCTTATTTTCCAGTTTAAATTCCACTTAAAATCCTTCATAATATCCCCTAAAATACCCTCTCAAAAAACCCCCTTAAAAATCCCCTCATCAATTCCTTGAATGAATCTCTAATTCCTCAACATGCGGATGGCCTTTTCGCAAGGAACTCTTTCATTTTCGGCTCTGCGGTTTTTGGCTAGCCACATTTTCGACAGTCCCGCCAATGAGACATGAAATCCTCGCACAGTCGCTGGGTACCTCTTAACCCATTACTGCCCCCCACACGCCGCACACAACCATCCAATCAAAGTCACCTTTTGCGGCGGCAGGGAAAAGCCGCTCTGCTCTCCTTCACTTATTCATTGGCAACCGCAAATCTTTTATTTGACTTTTGCCATGACTTTTACTTTGGGACAGTTTTCGGGGCCACCGAAAAAACAAGGCAACAATATTCTACGAAAATATGGAGGTGAGTTGGCATTTTGCTTTTGCAAAGTTTTTTAATTAATTAGGAAAAAGTCTAACTGGAAAGTTGCGGCGGCAATTAAATGTGAGTTAAAGTCACCCGAAAAAAAAACAGAGGGTGGAAGAGGCTCAAGAAAATATATATTTAATAAGTCTCCGAAAATGACGCAGTCACGTTTTTTTTCTGGGGACTCCCAGATGCCACACATATGTGGAAACATTTCTGTATAAACGTGCTGGAGATATATATATGTTTATATGGTGTGCTTACACTTGCTCAACAAATATGCGCCTAATAATGCCGGCGGTTGGGGGATTTCCCCAAGCTAAAGGCTTAAAATATTTCCACGTAAAATGTTTGGCGGAAAATCTCAACGGATACGCACAGAAACAGACACAGACACAGACACAGAGGCAGACGGAGACACGCATTTGCGTTGTCATAACGCAGCTGTTGCGTCCTACATGGCGTATGCGTAATGCCTTTCAAAATGCCATAAGCATGTGCCTTTAATGACATCATTTTGCCAAGCAAGAAATGAAAATGGCTGCCAAGTGTCAAAAGTTGATGGTTTTATTGCCATATTATTGCATTTAAAAAGATGAAAATGCAAATGGAAATGGGAATTATTTAAATTTTAAGTAGAGAAGAGTAAAGAAATTTATTAAAGAGGGAGGCTCTTTAAGAAAGATACTCCTTATAAATATTATTAAAGTTAAGAGGCAATTTCCCTTAGAAAAACAAGCACTAGCAACCAGGTAGCCCAATCTGAAGCTCAACTAAATTAATCAGCAGAAGGACTCCTAATTTATTAATTAGTTATTCGTTACCAGGAAAAATAACAATAACAAAGAAAAATACTCCAAGGAAAGGTAAAAAAAAAAAAATCTGGAATTCTGGCAACAAAGTGTCGCAGAGGCAGAAACAAAACTCACACGCCCGAGAGCACCTGGGCTCTACCTGGGCTTAATTAAAATAAATAGACACATGCTACGCGCTGCTCCTCCTCGGCCGCATCCTTGATGAGCCTCTCCACTCGCTGGCTCGTTATTATGCAGGAAGCGTGTTTGGCATTAACCAATATAAGTAGTCGGCTCTGCCAATTTCCATAAGTCAACAAGGGGGCCAAGAGAGACGCAGAGCGGGTAAAAATAAAAGCAAGTTGGCAATTAAAAGCGCTGTTCATCAGGCGGCGGCGGCCAGGCCAGCTGCTTGCGGTTAGTTTGGCTTTTCGGCCCTGGCTAAATATTTTCCACTTTTCCACTCCTTTTTCTCTGCTTTTCCCCCTGTCCGTATTCAAATCAGCTGCACCGCCCAATTAATGTAAGCGGACACATTGTTGCATACTAATGAGTTTTCGGTGGATTTCTAGGGGTATAAAGATGGCCAAAACGAAATTCGAAGTTCAGTAAGCTGACTTTTGAGTTTTTTTTTTGGGGTTTGTGATTTGGTTTTTAATTATTTAATTAAGGGTTTGGAGAAGAGGATAAAGTGGTTTCGAATTTAAAAGGAATTTTGTTAGGGGAAACTTAAGGAATATTGGTAACATTATAATATGCTTTTAATTTATTTATAATTTCTCCTTTTAAGAATAATATGCTCTCCTTAAGAACTTAAATTTTCACATAAACTTAAGCACGACTTCATCACCTCTCGTATAGTTCGAGAATAAAATTCATTTAAAATATGTTTCACACCTCCTTTCTGCTTTCTGTCTCACAAATTACACGCCCAGTTAATCACGTGCTAGTTGGCCAGAATGTTTATGGCCTTAACATAGTAGCTGAAATTACCATTACACCTACTTTGTGTTACTTAGAGTGCTAGTTATAATTAAAGTTGAGGCATTTAAAGGACATTAAGAGGACTTCTCTTCTGCGTTTCATAAGTTTTTCCTTGGCTGACAAATGATAATGTAATGTCATCATATATTAGCAGCCAGCCAGTGCTTGGCTCAATTACAAAAACTCATAGCCTGGCTGAGGGAAATAAAGCAACATTGAGCAGATTTACACATGGTCGTTACAAATGTAACTTAAAGATGGCGCCGCCGGAAGGGAAACATGGGGGCAGAGAGAACTTTCCCCTCGCAGTGCGAATGAAAGTTTTTGCTGAAACAAGAAGCCCAGGAACGGCAGAGATTATGCCATGTTAAGAAACAGGCAAACTACTTGGCTAAAAGGAAAACCGGGGGGCGTCGTCGGTGGCTACAAACAAAAGATTAGTGTCGTCGTCTGGGGCTGCAATCGCTTTCGACTTCGACTTCGACTTCGACTTAACTTGGAGTATGTTCTTACACATTTGTCGAAATTAAACAATGTAAAGTTTGGGTTGTATGAAACAGAAAGAAACTTTGCTCCGCATGTCAGCACCAAATATGTAACTCAATTAGTTTTTCCGCCCCTTAATTCAACGCATTCATAGAGCACAAAGAAAAATTAAGGCTTTCTTTTGCTGAAATCAATTTAATTTTATGCATTTTAGATGATTTTTTAGATAAAATTAAGGTTTAACTTACTATTTACTAAGATATATGAAGAAGTATATATTTATGAAAGCATTAAAATTGTTTAAATATTTTTTATACATTTTTTTTATTTTTCAGGTTGGTTTTTCTATTTTATTTATGTTATTTTAATTTAATTGTATGCTATGTATTGCAGAATATTTATTTTAGTTTTCTATAATAATTATTTAAGAGTCTTTGGACACATCTATTTCCTAGGAATTTATAAATGTATTTTCATTGAATTTAAAAATATTTAAACATTTAAAACCTATTCGCAGAGAAGAAGAACTTATATCTTTTAGTGAAATTTGTTTATATATTTCCCTAAACCATAATATTATTTTTGATATAAAATATAATTTACTTTATCCAAAATATATACAAAAATAAAAATTTCTCTTTACTATATTTTTTTTCTCTCTGTACAGCTACCCATGTTTTGTGCAAAAAATAAACCTTATATGTAATACATTGTTGTTGCTCCTGCGGTTCTTGTGGCCAGCCAGCCAAGTGGCATCTCCAAGTGGTCCATCCATCCATCCATCCGTCCGTCCGCAGCCTGGCGGTAGTACGTTCCCCCTGTCCCCAGACACATTCACAACCATATCCACACCCACATTCACGTCTGATGCCACCACCCTTGGCCCCACTCGATGCCAATCGGCGAGTTCTGTTGAGCGTTTCAATTATGTGACTCGAGTTGTGGAGTCCGAGTCCTTATGGCCGAGGGAGTTGGAGTCACCGCCACCGCAGTCACATATAAATTTCAAGTAATTGCTTTCGCCCTTCAACGAAAAGTCAGGCCAAAGTTGTTGCAAGTAATTGCCATCTAATTGCTTATTGAAATTTTTTCCTCTAGTGGCGGTTGCTCTTGGATATTCGCCAAGATTGATGACGAACAAAAAATTGCGGAAAATTTAACATGAAAGGAAAGTGATGGGAAATGAAAGGAGGGGAAATTAAAGGGGGTTTTCATTATAGGAATTAAAAGAGGGGAGATTTTGGAGATAAAAAACTGGCTTAAATAAATTAGGGTTTATTAATAAACTTCTGTTGAAGTAAGTATCTAGTTCTGATAGGAAATTTCAGTTATTATTAATACAAATTTATTTATATTAATAATTGAGATACATTTATAAGAAATAAATTATTTAAGTTACTCAGTAAAATTTTTAAGGAATTAGTAAACCTTTTTTTATATTTCATAATTTTCAAGTATTTATATATATTCTTCAATATTATTTATAAAATGAAAATCCTTACAAAAATATGTTAAGTTTTCCTCTTTCTTGTCAAATTTAACCAAGCCTCTCGCCTTATCCCTAACTTGACTTTCGATTGCAAAAAATCCTGCTGACTCATGACCGAATCGATCTCTATCCCAAAAAAAGGACTAAGGGAAATGGCGGCTCTTCACTTTATTGAATCCATTTCTGTTGTTACTTTCAATTGATTGATTTTATTTGGCCTTCGCTTCACTCCCTTTCCCCCAAGACTTAAAGTAGCCAAATAACAAGTTAAAGTTGGGCTAAGCGAAAGATTGATGGACGCATTAAGTGTGAGGGGTAGGAATGGTTATGGGATAAAGGATATAGGGAGGCCCTTTGGCGCCAGAGAAAAGCTTTCGCCAGTGAAGCGGAAATCACACAAAGATTTGCCCATATAAATGTCTACTTTGGCTTTGGCCAGATCCATTTCCTTATTTGTTGGCATTATTTTTGTTGCCATTTTCCTCGAGACCACATTAACCGGAAGCGCCCGCCAGGCAAACTTATGCAAACTAAGCGAACAAAACTTGGCCGCAACCAAGAAGCCGCATCCTCCCATCTTGGCTGGACTTTGGACCGAAGACGATGTCCGAAGTTTTTACGCCAACGGCGGGCAGGATAAAAAAAATGCTGGAGTTCAAGGAGGAGCTGCTGGTTACAGGGAGAAAAAGTGAAGAATTTTTCTATATTTAAAGAAATTATTCAAAATTATATTTTAAATTATAAATTATAAGGAGTTATTATAGAGAATTATTAAAATTATTATTATTGTTATGATAAATGACTCTGCAATTTCCCTACCAATTCTTTTTTTTTCAGTGCCTAAAATGTGCAAAGCTTTCTTCTGGTTTCTCCCGCCGCCCCCTTGGCTGCCTTGGCCTCGCCTGACCGCCTTATTGTACAAAGTGTTGACTTTATATCCTTCATTTAGTGGACATAAAAAGGATATTATTAAAAGCTTAGAAAAGTAGCCATTTCCCCGATGTCCGATGGCCCGTCCCTCCCTTTCCCGATTTGCCTCGTCATTGCATTGCAGAAAATACATAAAATATTAGATGACTTGAAAGGGAATAATACACAATACAAGCTGATTTTCGACCACAGAAGACAATGACAGTGGTGTCCTTTTGTTCTCCTTGTTTTTTTTTCGGTTGCGGCTCATTTGTCTTTTATGATGTTGGAACGAAGGGAACAAGGCTTTTGCCAAAAGAAAAACCATTCGTAAAAGGTCCATTATAATTATAAATGAGTTTAGCGCCCATAACACTTTTTATTCCCTTTACAAATGGATCTCATCGCTCTCCCTACAGGTCCCCCCATGGGGATGCTGGGCGGGCTCCTTTTCTGTCAAATTGACTGCCACATTTTAATGAGCCAGCAGTAAAAATTGCTGGCCCAGTTATGAAAAGGAGGCCAGCACGGCAAAGGGCCTGAAATTGACAAAGAAATTTGGATTTTTTTTTGGTAAATATTTATTTTTCCCTTTTGACTTGATTTTGCTTCGGATTGCCTTTGTCTTTTTGTCAATGATAGCCAAAAGTAATAAGGGTAATTTTAGGGGGGTTTTATAGATATGGATTGAAAGGGGACTATTTTTTTAGGGGATCGTAAATGGGGCTTGGAGAAGAGAAAGAGTTTAAGAAATAAAGGAACCTTAAGGGAATTGATTAGAAAATCTTCCTGACAAAAATTCACAGAAGAACAAATTAAAATATGACTTAAGAGCTTTTCTTTATTTTATTTTACATTTAGGTAAAACATGAATTTTTGAATTTTTTAAATGCCTTTAAAGGCTTATACAAATTTCAAAGCCTTTTACTTATTTCTTATTCTTTATGTTAGTTATTTTAATTTAAAGTTAAGTCTTAGGTTTCCTTTTTTTTAACCATTTATTTAATTTTAAAATGTAGTCCTACTGTATCCCTGTTACTCCACAAATTTCCTTTTATATATACATATATTTCCCTGTTCATTACTGATTTCATCCAGGATACTGGCGATACTGGCACCCCTCGTCATCGTCTCCTGGGCTTTGTCTTTGACTCAAACCATTTTGGTTCATTTTCATTAAAATACTTGTTCGGTCAGATCCTTTTCAGCTGGCACATATGTGCGGTTCCAATGGGAGGAAGTCAGGAAGGAAGTAGCTGCTCCTTTTTTTCTGCTGCGGCTGTCTGTGTGCAATATCCTTTTGGCGTCCTTTGGAGTCCCTTTTTATTTGGCGCTGCCACTGTGCGGCGCAGCAATGCGTGTATAATTGCTCAGACAATGAGCAATTGTTTTTCATTTTGCATTTACCATTTTTCAGTTGCTTTTCTGTTGTATTTTTCATTTTATTTTTTTTCGTTGTTTGCTTGTTGATTGTTCGCCGCACACCCCACGGTTTCCTTTACTTGTTTTTGAATTTTTCACATTGTTTGCATACATTTTGCACTCACTGTTCCATGGGGTGTCCGTGTATTTGTTATGCAAAGAGGCCTCAAAGCGTTCGGGTTCCCTCCTCTCTCTCTTTTTTCCCCCGTAGCCAATATGAGATGGGACAGCGCGAGTTTGCCATTTTCCAAGCAAATTAGTTTACAAAGGACGACAAACTCAGTGGCGGCTGTCCTTTCCCCCCGGATTTCACCCGATTTCCCCCCTGTTTTCCACGCTCTTTTCGAACCAAATTGAAAATGCATTTTAAAGCAGACGCGGCCGCGGGCTAGAAATTATTTCATATATGCCAAGTTTATTTACGTTTATTGTTTGGCCAGACATCTGGGGTTGGGTGCACGGATGCACGGAAAATACTAGTATATATTTTAAAAATATGTAGAATCATATTTAGAATTATATTTTGAAAATAATAGAAATAAGTTATATAACTGAGAAGAAAGTAAATTTGTTAAAATGAAAGTCTTCAAGCTTTTTGGTATTAAAAAATTCGTATAAAATATATATATCAGTAAAAAGTAATATTACATTTTTTAAAATTAAATGTTGTGAAGGTGTTTGTTGATTTTTAATTAGTTTTCATTTTAATTGTTATTTTTGTGCATGAATTAAATATTTTTATTAAATAATATTGTAAAGATAGTTAGGAAAAATTAATAGAACTGAATTTATTTAATCTCTAACCATTTTTGTGGTTCTTGTTTAGTGTTTTTAACCTTAACAAAATTCACAAAGGATGTAATTAATATTTTATTTTAATAAATATCGTAAAAAGTATTAAAATTCCTTTTAATTTTCTAGGAAATTAATTATATATTCCGACTTTCCAAATTATTTTCCCCTGTGCATTTTCACTTGCTGTTTATTTGTTTTTGCTTTGACTTCGGCAGGAGGCGACTGTTCATAATTAAGTGCGAAAATTGGCCACAATACAGAGTGGAGTACATCCATGACCCCGAACTCTGAGCCCCGGAGCCTGACTCCCGGAACCCAATACCGATCCAAAACTCCCTCCCGAATCCAGAGTGCCGCCCACAGATGCATGCAATTAGTTGGCCATTAAAACAGGCCCAAAGATAAACTACAGTTGCGATAATATATCTCAAATTAGTTGCACTTTATTCCACAGTCTCTCGCCTCGCCTTGCCTTCCCACGTCGCCTTCCAATCAAGCCGCCTTTTCGCGGGTTTTTATGGCTCAATAAGAGAGGGCAGGGGAGGCGGCGGCAGCACGGTAGTCGTAGTCCGCAGACAAACTTGCCACAATTCGCCACTAATTTCAGCGCCATAAAAGTTCTGTTTGCCGGCCATAAATGTCAAAGACAGTGCCAGGTCATACGTATATTGGCGGAGGGATATAAAGCGGGGGACACAGGCCCAGCCGAGTCTCGCGTGTTTCATTAGTCGCGAATTATGACGACCTGCCTGTGAAACGCCCCTTATTTTCCTGTTTTTTTTTTTTTATTGTATATTCCTGTCTGGGGCGTTGTGACAAATTTGGTTTTATTTTCGTGCAGACAAAAGCCCCATGCAGGCACAGATACAGATACAAAGATACTCGGGCACAGATGCAGATACTCGTGGATGTTCATTGCAAAATGGTCATGGCATCTTTAATTATGTTTTGCATTTTATATTCAAGAGAACATCAATTCTGTTCCGTGTTTTCGCCAAGGCACTGGGGGAAAAAAGGGAGGAAGAGAATATATTTAAGAAGAAATATGTTTATATATCTTTGAGGTAAAGTATCTAACTTTAAATAATGATTTATGAAGTATTTCATCTTAAGATTTATTTTTTTCTTTGTGTTTTAGATGGTTCCCATAATTTATTTGTATTTTTTCTATTAACTAAAACTCTCTTAAAATATAGTTTTTAACTACTTTCAAAAATTTCATAATAAAAAAAGTATTGAAATTTTTTCCAGTGCCTGGCAACAAAATTCTACTCAAAAAGAAATAATTCCTGCTAGTTGCCATCGCCTTCAACGCTCGCTAAGACCCCAACCCCAACCCAAGCCCGAACTCCATCTCCACTCCTCTCCAGAATTTTCTCAGGGGCGTATCAAATGTGACAGCTTGGCAAGAAGTCGGGGCCATAGACATAGACATACACTTTGTACTCCGGCACTCGGCACTATAAGATATATATATACCTATATGCTGGCTGCCTGGCTTTACGCAGACAATCAAAATTCAAATGGAATAACATACGAGGTATTCTCAGAGAGCGTGAGGAGGATGATGACGAGACAGTTGAACATTTTTTCGTTCAACTTGCATTTACTTGGCGTCTCCTGCCCCCCGAAGTTTTGCCTTTGAGTTGCTTAAAGTGACGACAACTATATCCACACATGCCAGACGAACTAAAGACCAAAGGCGAGGCAGCTCCTCATGACTTTACGTTGATGTTTCTTTGTTAATTTCAATGCACAAGGAGAAAAAAATTAATTTAAATTGAAGATAAAATATTTAATAGGTTTTAAATCGATGCTTAAAAGTCGAAGGTGCCTGATGAAGTAAGTAAAACCTCTTCAAAGCTTATATTACTCTTGGAATTTATGTTATATTTGTACTAAACGTTTTGTTAAGTAGTATTAGTAGTAGTAGTATTAGTATTTATATTAAATTTAAATTTATATTTTTTTGCCTATCGAAAAAGCACAACAAAGCCAAAGCAATAATTTCCCATTTATCTTTTCTTTTAACCTTATATTTTTATTAAAAAACAATACTTTTATTTATTTTCAATCAAATTAAAACCTTTCGAGTTGAAAAAAAATTGTAATTAAAATTTAATTAAAATTTTTCCCCGTGTATTCTCTTGCTGAATTCCCTGATGAACGCGTGACAAATGTTGAACTTGTACAATTGTTTGTGTTTCTTCAACTCAATCCCCCCCCCCCCGGAAGAAAGGTGTTGCATAAGTGGAGAGCGTTTATCTTTGAGCTACACACACAACATTTGTTGTCTGCAATTAATTCTTTTTTTTTTCGGTGGCAAAAAGCCTTTGACAATTGACAAAGAAAACCAGGAGGCAGCTGTTAAAATCTCAGTTTCGATTCTGGGAATGACGGAGAGAAGCCCCCGCTGCTGGCTTTTGCTGTATCCAGTTACAAAGAGTTTTACGTTTTTAGTCCCCGGGCAGATTTTCTGCTATTTAAAGATTTTCTCAAAGCAAAGCACAGCACGCCCCGCACTTAATTACAAAACAACGTGGGCGGCGGTGGGAGGAGGTCACATCTTTTTTCGATTAAAAAGTTTCCCAGCCGAGGCAATTGTCAGTTACATCCACTTAACCTGAAATGTCGTTGGCAGCGGGAAATTTTACGACAGATTAACGAACGATTAACGGTGTAACGTGGCACTTGCCACCCAGCACGTGCCCGCTTGGAAAATATTCAAAGGGAAAGCGAGGAAAACCCCGGGGGAGGCGCAATGCCAGGCGCTAGGAATTTATATTTCGCAGGTGATTTGTCGCATAAAATTCGAATAATTCATAAGAGAGAGCAAAAATAACAAGCAGCCACCCGCCGCACTGCCAGAGCGCCAGAAAGTATGCAACGAAATGCCGCAAAGTTGGCGTCGCCGGCAACGCGGCGTATGCGTGTTAAAAACTTTTTGTCAACGGCAATGCTTCCCTCGTACCCACAAGGTGAGCGGGTGGGGCTTTCACGGGTTAAGAGTTTGTCATTTCGTTTGTTCTGACTTTTCCGCAGGTCCCACGAATTTCCCGGGGTTTTCCCGAGCCCTTTTTAAGCATTTTGGTCACATTTTGCCCGCATTTTTTGTTGTCTGTCGCGTTTCCTTTTTTTTTTTGTGTTGGTTGTTGTTGTTGTTTTTGTTGTTGTGTATCTCTAACAATGCGAAAATTGTATCTTAAGCGGGTGTAACTTGTATACGGATGGATTTGTATCTGCTATCCGTTTAGCGGTTGACTTTTGGCTGTCGTTTTTTTTTATGCTGGTTTGGCTTGTGAGTTGGGTTGATGGAATATTTTAGCTGATTATAGAGATATTGGTGAAGTGAATTAGGGGCTAGGTGACGGCTTATATAGGGAAAGGAATTTTTGACTTCATTTCTTACTCTGTGAGAGTATTTAATATAAATTGAAATAAGCCTTAGAGAGGATTTAGCACAATAAAATATTTATATTGATTTATTTGATAATTTATTGGTAATTATTTAATCGAATATTTATTTTTATTTTATTTCTGGCCAATACATTTTTTTTTTTATATTTAAAACCCTTTTTTATTACTATATACCCTGATTTCAGCTTACATTTTATTATTTAGAGTTTATTTTCTACAGTTCCCCAAAGTATTATATTTTGTATAGGTAAGAAATATCTAAAATATTTTTAAAATATTGTTTACAGTTTACCATAATGACATATCTAGCTCTCTTGAATTATATAGATTAATTTCTAACTTTTTCTTTACAAATACCAACTAATTTTACTTTCTTAACTTATCCGTTTTTCGCATATTTTAAACCTTAATTTTTCTGGCTAACCATATGCAATCTCAATGTTTTTTTTTTACATTTTTATTCCTATCTCAATGTACAATTTTTCGCCTTCAGATTTTGTATTTCCTGCCGCAGCTCGCTTGGCCTTTTGAACCGCAATTAAGATTGCTTCGCTCATATGCCAGCTGTTTCTGCCTTCGGGGCGACGTCCTCCTCCTTTTTTTTTGTAACCATTTTCCCTAGGTTTTCCACCCTATTTCCCCGCCTGCCCGCCCCTTTGGTCGTTTCATTTGCATTCTTATCGGCTTCGCTGCCATGTTTAAATGTCGCCAGCATGAAAGTTTCACAGAAACCCAAACCCTGCTCCACTTCGCGTTGCTGCCTTTTTTCTCTCATTTTTTGTTGTTGTTGATTTTAGAATGTTTCTTTTTGTGTTTATCTTTTGTCACATGTGAGTATGTTGTTGTATTTTTGTTGCTGCTACCATTTTTTATTCCTCTCCTCATCTCAGCAGCTGTTGATTTTTGATATATGGGTCCCTGCGGTGCTGTTTGGCTTCGCGTGAGTGGGCGTGAACTGTGACTGCGAATGTGACTGGTAGTCACATTTCAATGCGTTTGACTTCCGTGGGTGAGCTTAAAAATATATACGAATGTATATGTCAAGTGGTGCGGATGTCAGGGAGGCGGAGAAGGAGGGTCCTGGTCCTGGTCCTGTGTAATCAAGAGCCAGAACAGGAAACTTGCCAGCGGCAACGAATCAAAGACGGAAAGTCTTCCAAGGCCCTGATAAAGGATTTGATAAGGGCACGTCAAACGAAGGCGTTTTCACATTTTTCACATTTTCCCACACACATTTTCTGACATATATTTTCCCTCACCGATGAGCCAGATGAATTAGATGCTAATGATGGTGACGAAGAGGCCCTTGAAATGGCTTAACTTTTAGGCGATTTTGAGACGTGCATGGAGTTTAATAATATGTTTTTTTTTTTTAGGTAATATAATGTAAAACAAACAATTTTGAGTTTTTTAACTTTATATAATATTAAACAAATTTTAAAAATAATTTTTTAGAGTTTATAAATTTTTCTAGGTTTGACTTTAATTCACTGAACACATTTTTGACATTTCTGCTTAGAACAACTAAAGAAAAAGTTCGAGAAAATGTTTTATTTAAGGTAGTAAAAATGTACAATTGGAAGTTTTATAACAATATAAAATATTAAGTAAATTTTAAAAATATTTTTAAGAGCTTAAAAAATTATTCTTTGTTTGAATTTAAATCACTGATTAGCTTGTTGACATTTCTGCTTAGAACAACTAAACAAAGAAATTTCTTATAATATTTCTTTCTTCTTAGGCTTTATTAAATATTTCAAAAAGTTTCTTAAATATTTAATATATTTAAATTAAATTTAAGGACGCAGTATCCAGATCTCTACATAGTCTCAAACCTTATTCAAAGCCCATCTTCACTTTTCTGTTTTCTGTTGCAACCCGATAATTGCACACATCAACGGAGATTTGAGCATTTTCCGTAAAACCAAATTTTCTGAGCCGAGAGGCAAATGTTTACAAAATGTTGGTCAGCCTGCAAATTCAATCGAAATCGGAGTCACTCCCCCGGGTGACTTCATTTCCCAGCAAATTGTTATTTCAATTGTCAGCAGTCGACAGTTGTGCAGAGGCAGTGGCAGTGGCACTGCTCTCCCCGCCCACAGATATGCAGTTAATTTTGTGCTTGTGACTGCAATAAATTTTAAATGCACATTTCCAATGAAAGAAGCAGCTACGACGATCCAAAACGAAACGAAACGGAAAACAATTTTGTGCAATTTTCAACTAAAACGACACATGGCTGGAAAAAAGGGGGTCAGAGTGACACACATATGGCCAAGTGCAGTCGAGAGAATCGATGTCCTCGGGAGTCCGAGCTGTGGAATTCAAACTCTGACGACAAATGAAATTGTTGCTGGCAAAGTGCTGCGTTTAAGGAACTTCTCCTCTTCCCGCTCCCACTTGGCATTTGTATATTTCATTTAGCCAGGCTTTTGTGTCCGATTGCAGTTTTATGACAGTTTTTAAAGTCATTTTCGATGAGTGTAAATTTGGTTTAAGTCGGTCCTCTGTGGCAGGACCCAGCCCAGGACATTTATTGGTTGAAGTTGCAAATGCTTTTAGGGGTGGCAATTATTTATGGGAAGATTGGGAAAATTAAATAAAAATGCTGTAAATTTGTTGATGAATAAAAATTGAATTGAAAAATGTTTTAAAAATACAAACCATCCTTTAATAAATGTATAAAAATGTAAACTTTGTTTACTAAGAATTCATTATCAATTAAATGTTTACTTTCTATTATGTCTTGGTTAAATAGTGCCTTTAAAATAATTGAAAACTGTTTTCTATGAACTAAGAATTCAAGCTTTAGGTTTTTAAATATTTTCCAGCTCACTTTATTACAATATATATTTATTTAAAATTATATTTAGCTATTTAATAAAGTTAAAACTATTGGAAATTAATACAGACTTCCATATTCTCCTAAAAAAGAGAAAGCTACATTATTTCACACACCTAACCCTCTTAATTTCCCTTCGTCCCGTGGAACACAACCCTTTTCAGGTGAAAGTACCACCGTTTTTGGCCAGTCTCCCTCATATCATGTGTTGTTTCCAGCGTGGCCACTGACATTTTGGCAAAGATTTTGAATTTTAAATGCGGCTAATTGGGACTAAACTCATTAGACGCCGGAGAGAAGGCACCCTCCTCACATGAAATGCAAGAGTGTCCTTGTGCACGAAACTGGTGATAGCAAACCACACCCACAATTTTCCAACCATTTTCCACCCATTTTCACGGTGAAATTTTGCGCACATTTTGGCTTGTTATCATTTTCACAACAAGGAGAAACACTGGAAAGGAGTCACCCGTTTGTGTGCGCATTTGTTTTAATTATTATGAAAAGCAAATTGCCTAATTAAAAATTTTAAATTCATTTTAATATTTAATTACAATTAATTCGAAGCGCAATGAAGCGGAAAAGGTAATAGAGACGGCGTGTGTGTGTGTGCGTACTAATGGGTTAATTGTCAGTGAAAATCCCCACAGCTGGAAGCTTAGGCTGGGTTCTCTCTTCGTTTTTTTTTTGTTTTTATCAGAAGTGATGGATGGAGCAATCAAATGGTCGTAATGTCATCAGCACATCAGCCATACATAAGTGGTCAGGGCCAGTAGGATCTCTCGCAGGACCTCACACGTGCACACACATGACAGCGATGTCATGAGCCTGCGTCCGTCCTGCGATGACGATGATGAGTCACTTTGGTCACGAAGCTATTTTTACGCTTGATTACACGATAAATGAAAATCAAACGTTTGATTGCTTAATGCCAGGGACTAAGGGTCATCCGCACCACCACTTCCACCACTGGCCACACCCACCAGCCAGCCAGAAAGTGCTGCAATTTCGCCAAAGTAAAAGTCTCTGGAGAAAGCGAAGAAATGAGATAGCAGTGCACAGGGAGAACATTTTAAGAGCTGTCTTTTATATATTTTTTAATACATATTTATTTTTAAAGGTAATTAGCGAAGGAGATTTAAATTTAATTAAAACTTATACGGAATTTAAAGCTTTTTAATTTTTAATTATAATGTCAAGCAATTGTATAATTACCCATTTTCCTATGGAAAACTCTATGTATTTTACCAAAATTCTTACCAATGTTTGTGCTCAGTGTAGCATGGTGGCAAGTCGGGGGCAGTGAGTGAACATTTCAATTATTTATATGCTTGTTTGTCCCCCTTTGCTCTCTGATCTGCGTGGACTTGGTGGGGGGTGGGTCTGCCAAGGGGTGTGGCTCCATGTGTGTGCACGTGTCTGATAGCCAGCTCCTCTCCTTTCTAACACTTGACTGCTTTCGGCCGGGTTATCGCTTATTTTTTGCTGTATTTTAGCTTCTTCGGAAGCTGGACTTTGACTGATTTGATGATAGTTGAGTGCTCTTTCCTGAAAGTTATTGTCCGACACCTCTTCGAAATCCAACCAGCAGCCAGCTTGCCGCTTTGATTGATTTGTTAATCTCCCAACGAAATACAAATTAAAAGCTTTTTGTTTAGCTCCAGACCACTTGAAGTCTCCTTCTACTCCTAGAGCCGCATAAACCGCTTATGTTAATTAAATTTTAGGGGTTTTTCGAGGAGATCTTCCGCTACCCTTTCCGCCATCAATCAAACTGAAGACGTCCTTTCCGAGTTCCTGGCTTTTGTTTAGTTTAACTTGAAATGTATTTGCATTTTTGTACTCATTTCGAAGGGGTTAAGTCCTTTGGCAGCTCCTATATTGATGAGTGGGGTTAGTGGGGCTGTCAAAGGGCTTCCCTTAACTAAGAGCGGAGTAATCAATAACTGAAAGGGTGTCTAAGATAGTGGGAAATACTTGTAAATATATAAAGTGTAGAGTTTTAATGGTTGGGGTGAACTTGGGGTTAAAGAAGGTTAAATGGTTTAAGTTTTATTTCTTATGTATTTTTTACAAATTTCTGGCAGGGGTTTTTAGTTGTTTTACTTAGATTTAAAACCCTTTTCCCTTAAAATTTTTTAAAAGAAAATGCTTTTATACACATACTTTAATTTCCACCCTCTTAAACTATCCATTCCAAATGAAATTTTTATATAATACCAGGCCTACACCTTTTATTTATTTTTTTAAATTCAACCCTAGTCAAGTTTCCTTATCTTATTTGAACTTATATCACCTGTAGTTCCGCTTCAACACCTCTGGTATATATATGCCCGACTATTGACACTTGATAAATGCTTGGTTGGTTCTGGAAAAACTCAGGGTCTCCCTGTCGCTGACAATACACCCCACTGGCTTTCAAGTTCATAGCCCAAGCAGACCTTTTGAGTTTAGTTTGAGTTTAATAAGAGATTAAAAATTAGAAAAGTAATATTTATAAAATATATATTGATAATGCACAAGCTCCCTTTGGTTATTTATAGTATTTGGCACTTTTTCGATTTGGTTTAAACCCCTTTTCCTTGGTTTTCTTCTTATTTTTCTTAGTTTCTTTTGCTTTAGGGCCTTGCCAGCTGACAGTTTTGCACTCTGGCAATGTTTTCAGTGTATATTAAATCGCAAATGGCAGCATTGTTGTCATAGTTCATTTCAGCCACCTTGAACTCTGGATTAATGGCTATCTTAAGGGTATAGGAACCAGGTCTCAGATCGGTTATATCCACCCACTGGCAGTCCAGATTGTACAGATAGACG
Organism: Drosophila ogumai; assembly: GCA_018904815.1. NCBI lineage: Eukaryota > Metazoa > Arthropoda > Insecta > Diptera > Drosophilidae > Drosophila > Drosophila ogumai. The sequence continues at coordinate 56,377 of JAEIIJ010017805.1, read as the reverse complement.
TCCGAGCAGTTGATGGAAATGCCTGTTGAAAATATTAATTTTTAAAATACTAAAAAAAATATTTGTAATATATTTTTGATGGTAAATTACTTACCCTGATCCCCATAGTTAGCACAACTATATTTTTTGGGCACTCCTGGCAGGCAATTACTGTCCTCCAGACAAAAGGAAGCCTTGTGTCCTTGGGCCACCTTGCGTCCACTCAAATCGAAGATGTCAAAGGTGGCAAAGACCTCCATGCTGTGAAAGTGCCTGAAAATATAGAAGATATGTTTAAAATATATTTTAAAATAAATTATAATCCCTATTTTTTTACTTACATATGACACATGTGCCACTCCCACTGGCTCTTCTCCTTGAAAGGCCGGAAATCCGCATTCCCTGCATTGATGGCCGCCGCTGTGAACTTAAGCAACCTTCTCGATCTGTACCGCCAATGGGGATCATCTCTTTGGATCTGGTAGGCCTCATTGGCCACACAATTCTCCTCCATGGCGCACTGCATGAGCAGCATGGGTCGATCCTCCAGGTGGGCAGTCTGCTCTATCTCCAGGTAATCCACCACCAAATCAGGTGAAAGGTAATCACAGATCACAGCAGCCACATGCTGCCTATTCCCATGACAGCTCACTATGCCTCGAGCAGCATCGTGATGCAGGCAGTCGGCCAACTCGGTCTCATTGCCATAACACTCGGTGCCACTCAGGGCAGGCTGCGAGGCATTGGCTCCTCCGAAAAAATCCGTTTGGAAGGCCTCGCTGGCATAGCCCAGGCCCATCTGGCGACACAGGACATTGGCCTCGAGGAGGGACCAGCCATCGGCACAGACACTGCCCCAGCGACCGCCATCCAGGCTGACCTCCACCCTTCCCTCATTCCGGCTTCGGCCACCTCGCAGTCTCACATACAAGCGGGATCGTGAGTGGATGGGATACTTGGGCAGATCCTCATCCCGGAGGACGGGTACAGGCAGAGGAATCAGGGCATTTTCCGGGGGATAACACACCACGCCCGCCGCCTCCCCAGGCTCACAGTCATTCTCGCCCCAGCCCTCAAAGTGGCAGTTGACCAGCTCCTGTTCGTGGCCCTCGCAGAAGAGGTTGTCCATCCAAAAGCGACGACGGGCGGCACCAAAGTAGCCACTCCTGGTGTAACGCCTCATCCCGGGGAAGCCCAGTTGCCGGCAGACGATGTGACCTTCGGCGGCATCCCACTCGTCGTCACAGACAGCACCCCACTTCCCATTGTGGAGGACTTCGATGTTGCCTGAATGGTAATTTGTTAATAAAAAATATAAATATTTATAATAACATATTTTAGCTCACCTTCGTACTCATTATCTCCACCCACGAGACGAATAGCGCCCTCTTCCTTGTTCAGGACCTTGCTGTAGCGATGCACCAGTCGCTGCCTCTCCAGCCTGGCATCCTCCAGAGATCTATGCTGCACCACGGCCTCCGCGAGATAAAGGAGGAATAAAGTTAACCAAAACTGTAGCCCTATCATAGCGAAGAGATCCTATTGATCTTTGACTGCCCGCCTCGACGTTCGCTCGAGAACTGAAGCTCCGAGCAAACAGAATCATTTAACTATGAACTATTACCGGCCAGATACAGATACAAAGATACAAAGATACATAGGTAGGTGGCTTGTTAGCTACATATTCAGATATATTCAGATATATATTGCGCTTGTTGCGCTTCAGAAGCTCGCTCAACTGACGTCATTGGGGCGCCTCCACGAGGGCGGAATCTCAACGATATATATTCATCCAAAAGCCAAAAGCCGAGAGTGAGTACTGGAGATACGATGTCGGATATAGTCAGAGAGCTGAATCTATTTCCCGCACGTATGCATGTCACTTAATGGGTTTTTCATTTTGAGGCAACACTGACATTGCTTCAATACACCTCGGAAAAAAGGTTTACAAAGAAGAATAATTTAAGTTAAATCTTTGAAATATTTATTAATGTATAAACTTACAAATATAAATATTTTTGAATATTTCGCAGTCATATTTTGATCTCTGAAAAATTAAATTTTATTTGAAATTCTTTTCAGTGTTTTTTGAAGAACGAAATACTTATAAAAATATTTAATTAAATATAAACTAATATAAATATATTCTCAAATGATTTTTAACGAAGTTTTAAACTTCTAAGTTTAACTTTTAATTTTAATTCCTACTCTATGTAAATTTCTCTTAGTGATTTTCGAAGGCCGTCTCACAAATATTGCTCTATAAACAAATGCGAAAAGGAAGCAGTAACCCATTTAGTTTATCATCACAGCCAACAATAAACCATTATAAAATATTTCTCACACCCATTACAAACATTTAATGAGAGAGCTTTGTTTGAACCCTGAACTGCTTACCCTCTCCCCATCCCCTAGCCCCAATAAAATGCATTGCAAAATCCCAAAAATGGGTATGAAAATATGGAAAACGAAGCCATAATTTCGTCTCTGACTGAACACGACCCACATGTGAATCTGATGTTTCGGAATTTAACAGCAAAATAACATCGTCATCGTCATCGTTGGGGGAAGCCCATTAGTTTGTTTGGCATGCAGCCACTGGAAACGTTGCATGCCACATGGAAAAACATGAACTTGACACTGAAACCAATGCCAGGAAAACGCCACAATAAATTGAGGCAAAATAAAAGTTAAAACAAAGTAAAATAGTAAAAATAACAGCTCATGTGGGCAGCTCATTAGCAAAAGTGGCAGGCCGCATAATCGTAATTAGAAATCAAACTCGATTAGGTCAGCTACACAGAGAGATAGATATAGTATAGTATAGTATATAGGGAAATCGAAAACGAAAACGAAATCGGTGGCCATTGAAGCGTGCCTCCCTCGCCATACATTTGTTGGATAGATTTTCAAGATCAATGTAGATCAAAACCCCGGTAATTGTCTATTCAGGTCTTTCATGCTGATGGATGAATGACAGCTCGTTGTTATGGTCGAGACATTGGGGCAGATTGATCAATTAAGGGTTCGAATATATAATGAATAAACATACAGCCATTAAATTTAATTAATTTTCAAAAATAATTGGTAAATGTCAAGCTGGAAATTTAACTAGACTGTGCTTAGAAAGAAAACTAAATTAATTTTTATCTGAAATGGTAAATATGATCTCTTAAAAAATACTAAAAAGGTTTTTTAAATTTTTTCTTTCATATTTCATATACTAATTATTTTTTTTAAATATTTCCTTAGGTATATAAAATATGTAATATCTATTATTTTAATAAGAATAGATTTTAGGAATGTAACTTGAAGTATAAAAGCTAGGAATTTCAGGAAGCATTTTTAAAATAAAAATATTTAATATATAATATATTAATACATTTCAAATTTAATTAAATTAATATTTTAAAATCGTTTTTGTTGAATAATACACCTTTAAGAATTCTATCAAAAAGTTCCCAAGCATCTATTTAAATTCTTGATTTATCAAGTTCATTGTTCAACCCAAACTAGTTTTAATTACAAATTGCTGTGCCAGTCACGTTAGGCCACTATTTCCCCACTACTATATATCCAATAAAAATCTAGAACCAATAAAAATCTATTTCCATCAATATTCACACCCACTATTCACTATATTCATTCCCATAACCCACACAGCAAATATGTTTATGCGGTCCAACATGTAAATATCCAGCTATACGGAGAGCGGCCTGCTGCACGAACCGATCATAAATATTGGCCAGGGGAAATTAATTGGATAAACGTTTTATGATATTGAATTATGAGGGGGCAGAGGGGGGAGGGCAGCATCTCCCGAGATATTCCCACACAATTCAAAAGGGGCAAAGGAGCGAGGCGGACATTTTATGAGTGCGTAAATTCCGTTTCGATGGCCGCTGGCGAGGCTAAAAAGGGCATAAAGGACATGCCACATGCCGCATGGACACTGGAATCCTGCAGCAGCAACACCATCATGCACCAAGGTAATAAAATTCGATAGAAAATCGTGTAATAAAATCATTACACACACCAGAACCAGAGAAGCAGAACCAGAGCCAAACCAGAGACAGGAACAGGACCAAGTCTGCTCAGCCTTTGCCAATCCCGGCACTAAAATCAAACGCAGCTCCTTGCGACTCCTGATCCTCTGCCAGTTACTCCTTCTGGGACATAAAAACGGCAACGTGAGGCGCGACAAGTCGCCTCCTTTTGGCCAACAATAAAATGGCAGAGCCCAGAAGGAGATGGAAAAAAAGAGCACTCACACACACCGACAAAGTGGAAACCAGCGGGAAAATAATTTGTGTGGGAGCTACCCAGCCCCCCGGGTATCCTGGCTGTATGGAGGCTGTTCTCCCAGAACGGATGAAAAGATAAAAAATGGTTAAGGGATATTGAAAGGCGGTAAATTGCTTTATTACTTAAGTGAGCCCAGAGATGATTAGGTTCGCGCTGCAGCTTGCCTTGTGGCGACTCATTAAAACGGAGTTTCGACTTGGGAAATTGCAAATGAGCGGAAAAAATGAATGGGAATAATAAGGAGAGTATATACAAGGGGCTTAGCTGGTAATATAATGGCTAAACAACGGGGTTTTGTGCATAGTTAAGAGTTAGTTGGGTTCCTGAGTTAGTGTGGCAGTAATTTAAGAGGGAAATGTATTTAGGTGTGGCTTTAAATATAGGTTTTAGCTGTGATTAGGTGAGTTTAAATATTAAATAAATATTTATTAATAAATTCTCAATATTGATTTTGTACTAAATATATTTTAAAATATTTTAAAATTTATTTTTTCAATATAAGTACTTTAAAGTACTGAAGTATCTCAGCGTTCTTACTTACATTTCTAAGGTTCTGCTGGCAATTACCAGTCAGAATTACACTCATAACTTAATTTAGAGCAAAGACAAGCAGCAGAGACCATTAAATCTTTTCATAATGATATCATACAGTCGTATCACACACAAGTATAGGCAACAGAGGCTCATTTCGGACATTAATAAAATTGGATGACGCGCTGACAGCATAAATGTCACCCGAAAATGCTATTAAAACTAAATTATAGCCGGCATAACCATGATTCATGGGCGGCAAGACCCCTGCCCCTTACTGGCGAAAAGAAATCGTAAAAAATATAAAATGCCAAATTTGTAGCTAGCTTTTGGCAGAAAAAGAACAAAAAAATATTATTAATTCTTAATAAGAAGGCGGAGAATGCAAAGCAAAGGGAGAAATAAAAACTGAAATTGTATAAAAAATGTGGCAAGTGGGGCGTGTGTCTATGGCTGCCTTGAAAATGTGCCAAAAGCGCAGAAAAAAAAATCAAGAAAAAAAAGAAAAACAAGCTCTCACAATCAGTGAATGCCCTGGCTGGTATACCCTTTTTATGCGAATTCCAATGGATTTTTCTTTTGGAAACAGAAATAATAAAATTAAAATGCGCCTTTTGCCTTGCCTCGAACTCAGTCAGTTGGACACGAACAAAAAAAACACAGTCCAAAGCAATAAAAATAATAATGAAATCAAAGGAATAAAAACAACAGAGAGACAGGGACTCACAATGGGGCCAGACTCTAGTCGCAGGACATTGGGAAAATTGCTCCTCGCTTCTCGTGGCGAATCATAATGAGCTTTGCGAACACATTTCGTTGGCTGAATAGGAAATTATTTCATTGTCTGGGTAACCTAAAAAAATATCTATATAGGTGCTACTGGCTTTAAAATTACAAATTAACTTGCTTGAAGTCTTTAAAGCTCCCCAGAAATATTAAAATACTCCCAGTGAATTGTAAAAATGATTTATTGAAGCGTTCAAATACGTTGGCACTTCCTGGCAAGCTGGCGACAGTTTATGGCCAATTGAATGGCCAGCACTCGATATCGCAGCAAACGTGTTTTTTGATATATTGTATTCCCCTAACAGGTGGCCTTTCCGGTCTTCAATTTCCTTCAATTTCCGCTTTTAAGCAATTTATGAGGTATGGAAAATAAATTTAATAATATGGAGATGCTTTACTTTAAATAGAATAAATATTTTTGTATATGTCTAGAGATTGTGGTTTCTACACTTGATAATTGTATCTAGACTTAGTTAATACTTTCTTAAGATATTTCCACATTTTCCTGACCTCTTACATCATTTCTCTGGTAAATAAAATACCAGAAGCAAATATTGCAAGTCATAAATCCCAAGTCGACCCTTGTGTAGTAGCTACATTTCCTACTGTATCATTTTATTTTATTTTAATTTCGTCTCAGCCTTCCCCTGAGGCTTGGTCCTTGCCAAGGATTTGCAAGTCGAAGCTTTAGCTTATTTTGCTGTCTGTCTGCTCAGACAACGTGTGCAAATATTTATCTTGGGATTTAATATGAAGCTAGCAGCTTTTTTACAATATATATTTGAGCCCACATAAAAATCAATTAAGTTTTTTCCCCTTCCTACTAATGGAATCGACCCAAGTCTAGTAAAAATAATAAATAAATCCAGAGCTCCATTGTTCCGAGGCGGCACACATCTGCTCCATATCATTGGAATTTGTCCCCGTGCAGACACTAAATGAATTATGTAACATGTCTAGCCATTTAGTGCCATAATTCAAAGCAATCTATGCCGCCAGACAACACACATATAGAGAGTCCTACGCCCATAAAAAAGGTGGGGCGTGGCAGGGCTTTATGGCTGGAGCCCAAATTGCACGCAGTCCAGACAAATTGCATTTGCATCGCGTAATTGGAAAATGTCGCGTGTGGATGGGAAAAAAGAAGAGAAAATGATTGAAAAACTATAATTTGTATCAAGGCTTATAAGTGATGTATCTAAATGGGATATTCGAATTTAAAATAAACAATTTAGTAAATTGAATTTACACAGAAATTATATACACAAAAAATATATGAAAACCCTTGAACAGATAGTTGCCCAGATTAAGGCGTCATTATTTAAATTTTCCTGTTTATTTTTGAGCTCTTCCAAATTCCAATCTATTCTTTGGACGTAATAATGCCCGTGGCAGTCAAACTTGTGGAGGCCTTGACCCTGGTCACCATCATGGGGGTGATCCTTTGCATCGGCCTCAGCGTGGTCATGGCCCAGCATACCATCAGCATGCTTGTGACATTCCTGCAGGTAATTTTATGTTCTATCTTAAACATAAAAGAATTTTAATTTAAAATTATAAAAAGCCCGCTGCGAACATAGCCAATGTGGCTTTGGTAATAACGGAGAAAATCCTGGTGTCCATGCTGCTCGGCATCCTGACACTGACCAATGTGGTGCTAAAGGCCTTGGCTGCGGCTGGTTAAAGGATCATTATGTTGTCCCAATCGAAATTATCAGTAAATATATGTGGTTCGTTTATGATGCCATTACTGTCTGACCCAGGAAACGAAAGGCGCTCTTTCGCTAATATTCAATCAAACAATTTAACGCCCCAATAAACATTTCTAACCTGCGGCTGGCCCAAAAATAAAATAAAAACCGAAACTCGCTCAATTGCACCAAATTTGCGCCTGGCCAGAAAGGAGGAGCAAAAAAAATGTATATATATATATATATTTACCACAAAAGCCAATTTGGGGCCACGCGAATTTAAACTGCGCTCGAGGATGGACATCGGTTTGAAGCTGCCTTTTAAATACACTTTCCAAGGGGTTAATAAAAACTTAAATTTATTTTTTGTATTTATATTTCCTAAAAGATTTCATTTCAGGCATTTAAAAAAACAAGAAATAAATTACATTAAGTAAATAAATTAAAGCTATGTTTGGCTGCCAAGCTTGGTTATTCTGAATATATAATTAAAAGCTTGGCAAATATTAAAATATTTTTAATAAGTTTAAATAAATATAAACATGAACACTTGCCAATTAAAATAATTTTATTAATATAAATGAAATATATAAATATAAACATAAAAATTACTTTGTTAAAGAGCACTTCCTTAGTCGTTTTCAATTTAAATGTAAAGCCTTAACACCTTTTGCCAGCTGTTTATTCTATTATTTAGTTATTTATCAATGTTTTAAGCCCGGCCTGGGTGCGGGTCTTGGGGATCTCCTTGGCCCGGGTCCAATCCCAATGGGAGAGGCACGCACAGCGGAAAAGAGCCCCAAACCAGACACAAGTGTAGGTGTCTGCTGCGGCTGTACATTTTTTTGTTTTTTGATTTAGTGGCAATTTCGTGGAGCAGAAATTGCCGAGTGCCCCGGGGGTAGACTTGAAAACGAGCAGATTACAGGCGGAAATTGTGGCGAGAGAGTGGAGAAGCTAACAAGTCCAACTGGAGCTCAGAGAAATCGGGCAGTAAGTACCGATCAGATCATTCATTACCCTCCAAGATCAGACGATACCAATCGGGTATAAAGTTGAGCCGTTGGCCAGAGCCTCGGTTCCAATAAATGCACCTCCTCTGGGCCACATAATTGAACTCGTAGATGGTGCTAGGGTCGTTCACGTTCTTCATGTGCTCTCGAATTTGACCCAGGAACTGCGAGAGAAACTGCTGGCAAAAGTCTGCTGACCAATTGTCTTTCTATAAATAAAATATTTAAAAATTTAAGAATATTTTCCTAGTTAAAAGTATTTTAAGCTCACCGAATCCCTCCGCAACTTTTCACAGGATATTGGCTCCAGGTTGTGCACGCGACCATAGGGATCGGCCAGGGCCAATACAAAGTTCTTGGCACCCTTTAGATGAGCCTCTGTCCACCACTTGAGCGCCTCCTCTGGGCTGTACAACTCGGTTAGGAGTCCGCCATCCATGCGGCGGAGTTTCTCTCCCAATTTGCACTCCAAAAACATTAAATCCATGATTTTGGAATGCAAGGGACTAAGAAATTAACATGGATTAATATTTAATATTAATAGTTAAATAAAATATATTAAACTTACGCTTCGGAGCTGTCAAAGACGGCTCCGTTAATGGGTGCGGAATATATAACCGATAAATCATTCAGTCGACAATTTAAAATATAATTAAACTCGGAGCATTCTTCGGGAGGGCCCTGGGCCTGGGTTTCGTTGAAAGCTTTAAGAAAAGGTGTAAAAATAAATATGAACATTTTCTTGAATGTAAAACCCACCTTTGTAAACCCTATGCTTCAGCATGGTCTCCATGGCAGACCTCCTCATCCGCTTCTCCGTCCAGGGCTGCTCTTCGGGATTCTCCAGGCACAGATACACAGTGTCCCTGTATTTAATGGCCAAGATGAGCCAGTTCTCATTCGGCCTAAATGGCGTACACATCAGGGTCTGGAGCAGCTGCAACTGGCACACAATGGGGGCCCTAACCCGCAAGCCTTGGCTGCCCTTGTGGCCGAAGGGACACAGCAGCTCAAAGCGATTGTCGCAGATGCCGTAGAGCAGATTATCCAAGTATTCGTCGTAGAAGTGATTCGACGTCTTCCTGTGGGGACTCCGCAGGGGTGCACTGAGGTTCAGTGGAAAAGCCTCCGGCTTGGGGTAATACAGCGATCTCAACTGGCTGGCATTGGCCTCATAGAAGCGTTCCGGCGTCACACTAAAGTAGGCCAGAGGCTTTTCCAGCTCGAGTAATACCTTTACCTGCTGGGCGCACTTCTTGTATTCCTCCAGGTTTAGGAAGAGTTCATTAGAGGAATCCATTTCTATTTTTCTTTGATTTTTTTCTTGTAGAAATTCGTCGTTAGATGTTCTTTGACCAAAAGCGAAATTAGCTGTGTCATTGAAGAAAATTTTCTCTTCTAGGGTTGCCAAAGTAACTGGCAGAGATTGACAGAATAGCTCATAGGGTTGTGTCCTAAGAGGGATGTCACAAGTGAAAGGTGCTTTCACAGGGTTGCTTCTTTCTTATTTCTAATTGGAAAATTCAACCTCTAAAACACAGTTATTTTCAAACCTCTTAAAACATTTAAAAAATAATTATATAAACAAACAACAAATAAATTTCAGTGACCAAAAAAAGACTTTATTAAAGTTTTATGGCTGTAAGGCAATCAAGATAAGGATGAGCTTCCCTTTAAACCAACTTATTGGCCTCCGCCACCTCTGACTCCTCGGCTGCTCCTGCCTCTGGAGTGGTGTTCTCCTCTGACGGCTCTGTGGAGCTACTCTCAGGAGCCTCTGCCGGCTGGGCACAGGAGCAGGCATCCCTGGTGTTCTCCTCGATCCACTGGTTAAAGTTGCTCACCCGCGTATACACACCCGGGGCATTAGGCTTGGCACAGCCCTCGCCCCAGGACACAATGCCTGCGAGTTGGTAAGCCTCACCCGAGCCCAGGACATGCATGGGTCCACCACTGTCGCCCTGGCAGGAATCCTTGCCGCCCTGCTCCACATAGCCGGCACAGATCATGTTGTCGGTGATCTTGGCCTCACCATAGTTGCTCTCCCGGCACTCCTGCTGGCTGAGAATGGGCACCTCCACCTCCTGGAGGGTATCGGAGACTGGGCCGCCCTCGCTCAAGGCTCCCCAGCCGGTGACCACGGCCGTTTGACCCGCATAACTCTCGCTGGGGATTGGAAGGCACACGGGATGCATGTCGATGCCCAGACGCACGGGCTCGTTGAAGCGGATCAGGGCGATGTCGCTGTCAAAGTTGCGGGTGCTGTAATTCGGATGAATCAAGACCCGGGCCACGCGCCTGTCCACGATCTTCACATTGCTATCCTGACGGTTGTGCTCCAGCAGGCGGACGGTGATGAGGCGATGGTAGAAACCATTCACACAATGGGCGGCGGTCAGGGCATACTGGTCGTTCACCAGGGAGGCGCCGCAGTAGAAGTTGCCGAACCACATTAGCATGATCATCCAGGGATACTCGTGGACCTCCGTCTCCTGGCCGCCGACGATGCGGTGGCGGGTATTGACGCTGCCGCAGGAGCACTCGCTGCACTCCCTCTTGGCCGGGGAGCTCCATTCCGCTGGCACCTCTGGTCCCAGAATAGACTGGATCCAGTCTAGGAAGCTGCTCTGCCTTAGCTGGGCCAAGGAGTCGAGAATCCTCTCGGGTTCCGAGGCGCCGCGCAAGGAGGGCGTGGCCCAGGACAAACTCAAAGCAGCCAAGAAGAAAATCAGTAAAGAAAAATAGCCCATGATGATGATGAACTAGCCTGGCCAACTGGCAATTGGCAACTGACCAAAGGCATCCTGGCCAAGACCAAGAACTAGCTTCAAGAAAGAACTGGCCAGACCAGAATTCTAAAGAGAAACCGGCTCCTGGAAGAGGTTAGCGCACTTTGTGGCAACTTTTCTTTTAATCAATAAATATACATAAAACAGCTTGAGAATAGGAAGGTATATACTCTGGCGAAGGTTTCCTCAGTTCTGGCTTGGCTTTTGTTTTTCGTGAGTTTAAGGAAACACATCCCTAGAAAGTGCAAAGTTATTTTCAGGGAAAATAGTTTGTTTCTGGGGATATGGTTTGGGTTTTTACTTTTAGAGAGGAAATAATAAGCTTTTTCTTAGGAAAACTTATCTTTCAAAACGGTAATTTGAAATGGTTGTTGAGATTCTCCTGATTCCACCTTCGGTAAGAGTATTCTTTTTGCAAACTACTTAAGGTTACAGAAATATCTAGACTGCTCGCTCTGCCTACTTGATCTTCTTGGTCTCCTGCTGGCAGAGGCAAGCCTGTTTGGTGAGGTTCTTGATCCAGGTTCCATAGCGATTCACTCGGGCATAGACGCCGGGATAACCGGCCTTGGCACAGCCCTCGCCCCACGAGACCACGCCGGCGATTTGATGCTCTCGCGTGCCGCTGGCCACGATGTGGAGTGGGCCGCCGCTATCGCCCTGGCAGGAGTCCTTGCCGCCTTCGTCATAGCCACCGCAAAGCATGTTGTCCGTGATCTTGTTGCCATAGCGACTCTTGCGGCATTCGTCCTGGGAGAGGATGGGAACCTGAACCTCCTGGAAAAGGGTAAAATATAAAATATTTGTTTGGTTAATAAATTATATTAAGTACTAAAAAATATTCCTATAATTCCCAAGTCGTCATAACTCACCTGCAGCGTATCCGATGTGGGCCCTCCAACTTTCAGGGCTCCCCAGCCTGTGACGATGCCATTCTCCCCCTTGAAACTCCTGCCCGGCGTGGGCATGCATACAGGATGCAGAACCTCATTGAACTCCACCGGCTCGTCCAGCTTAATGATGGCTATGTCGTTGTCATAGTTCCGGGCGTTGTATTTCGGATGCGTGATCACCTCGGCCACCTTGCGGTCGATCTTCTGCATGTGTGACATCTTGCGGTCGTGTTCCAGCAGCCTCACCGAGATCCTTTCCTTGCGGAACCCATACACACAGTGGGAGGCGGTGAGGAGGAACTGGTCATTGAGCAGGGAGGCGGCGCAGTAGAACCTGCCGCCGTAGAGAAGCATGGCCACCCAGGGATACTGATGCACCTCGGTCTCCTGGCCACCAACTATCCGCTTCTGGATATTAGCTATGCCGCAGACGCAGTCGCGGCACTTCCGCGGCGGATCCAGAGTGGGCGGAGCCGGGGTGGTGGCCCTCCTGGTGGTCGTGGTACTCGACGATGGAGCCGGCGTGGTGGTTGAGGTGGTGCTGCTGCTGCTCGCCGAGGGCTCTGGCAACGGGGAGCTACTGCTCAGGGTGGCCACAGTGGCATTTTCCGAGTCGGAGCTACCAGGACGCTGGGGTAGCAGCGACAGAACCCACTGGATGAAGGTGTTCTGGGATTGCTTCAGCAGGGGATTCGCTGTGGTTTCCGAAGCGGGCAGGCTCTGGTCTTGGCCCACAGCCAGGCCGATGATCAGCAGGCACAACCATATGATGGTGGTGGTGGTGGTGGCTCCTCGTCGACTCATTTTGGACTAGACTTTTTCCGGCTTTCTCCACAGCGACACCACCGATGAGCGTGGCTCTCGGCGAACTGATCGGCCAGCCGCTTGGCCAGCATTTGAAAGCGGCATTTCACCCAAAAAAAAAAGAAAGAAACAAAAAAAAGTGGTTCTGGCCGGTGGCACGTCCACTTTGCCAATCCGATTTACACTAGGAGAAAGGCAGGGTAAATAGGGTAAAATTAAATAGATAAAATGTAAATTTAATAATAAAACCTGTAATTAAAAAAGTTACAAGCAGTTGGCTCTTAAAATAAGAGATTTATTTGTATAAATATTTTAAACAAGCCTTGCTTTGTGATATTTTGAACGCTAAAAAATCTATAGAAGTTTCTAGATTAAATCGTACAAAAACTATATATTTTTGAATATATATTTTATATTTATTTTCTTTCAGTGCACTGACACACTCCCCTTTGGATTTGCATTCGGTATTCTGCGCATGCGTGGGCGCCTTAGGGCATCCGCACAGCGCACAGCTCACTCAGCACACAGCACAACGCACTTTACACACACTCTACACACCACACACTCACTCTACACACCACACACACTCTACACACACATTTACTTTTTACAATTCAACGATTGACCATGATACTTCACTTGATTCGCTGGCAAACAAAACAAAACCAAAAATCGGAGCCACTCAGCCACAAAAGTTGGCCTTTTTTTGCGCTGAAGCCACTGAAGTAGCGAAAGTTTTTTTCTCGCTTCAAAACTTATTGAAATGTGTTTTTTGTTGTATTTTTTTTTTGCTTTTTTGATTCGCTTTTATACCACTTCGATCGCCACTCAACGACGCATCGTAATTTTACTTTCTTTTGATTTATATTTTTTGAGGCTACTTTTTGGCGGTTGTTTTGTGGGTCTTTCTGTTGGTTAAGGTTTTGTTGTTTGTGTTTTTTTTTCTTTTTTATTTTTTGTATTTTTTTTAACAGTAATGGAAACAAGGCTGATGACAACCAACAATAAATTGTGTGGCACTGTTTACATTTACAACGTTTACGTGGTGGGATTTGGGTTTGATTTTTTTGGTTTGGGGGCATGTTATACAGGGTGTTTGTACTTTGATTGAAGATAAAAATTTTCCATTAATAATATAAACAAAATTTATACAAAAATATCTTAATTCTTTAACTTTTTTATACCAAAAACGAACCAAGCTCATAAAACCCTGAAAGAAACCCATGAAGCCGTCCCTCAGGTCTGAGGCTGCAGAGATTAACGAGTCAGCGACCACATCCTCATCCTCATCCTCCTCCTCCTCCATCCCAGTCACAACCATTCGCACGTGTCCCGGCGAGTCGTGAGTCATATTAAGTAGCCACATCCTCCACTTGATCATTAAAGGCAAACTTGCGAGGCTGCGGAGGCGGCGCCGTTGCGCCTGCGCCATTCGGCTGACCGACAATTGATGGATGCCCTGAATGGTTGTTAAAAAAAAATATTTAAAAAAAGGGTAGAGTTTAGAGGGTCATTAGTATGCACACACATAACACTTGGCATATTAATTGTCCGCGTAATGTTGCAGGCAGATGCAGATGACGAGTTACATGGAGTCACCTTCAGTTGGGCACCGGAAGGGGGTCTTCGAGCTGATGATGATGAGGAACTAATGCCAGCATGTCGCAATCTGGGCAAAGGAGATGCTCATTCAGACTGTTTTGGAAAAATTCTATGGTTTTATTTTATGTATATTCATTTTAATAAAATAAACAATTTAAAATCTTATAAAAAGTATATGAAGTCAATATATAAAGTATTTAAATGCTTTAGGTAGTCTGAAATTAAATGGTTATATATTAAGTGATTATTCTAAATGGTTCTAAAAATAATTTCAAATTCTGTAGATTTTCTAGAATTTCTCTATAGTTTTCTAAGAATGTTTATTGGAGTTTTTAATAGTTTTGTTTACGTTTTAACAGTCTTACTTCTTCTAAAAAGGTTTTAATATTAAGGTAATATTTTTAATTATTTGAAAAATATTTTCTTATGCTGAAAATGTTTTTATAATTTGCTATTTGCACAATTTTAATTGCCATTTAATAATTAAAATTTAGTCAAAAATGTTTTAAGATGCTGCAATTTTTTTACGTTTTTTCTACAACTCTTACCTTACTTTTAATGGTTTATTTAGCCCTCTTTAGTTACCTTTTACCATTTTATTTGAACAAGCAAGTGCCCAACATCACTGGTGGGCATGTGAGCCCATCAAAGACCGCATCCGATCCAGGGCCCAACCGCAGAGCACGCAGTTAAAACAAAGTGCCATTTGCATAATGCCCGGCTAGACAAAACCGAATGAAAAATACTGGAAAAAAACCAATGCTTGGCATGTGTGAGTAGTACATCTATGGCTAGATGGGAGTGGGTTTATTTACGAGCCTGGACCTGGACCTGCACTTGGCGACGCAATTATGCAAGAGCCACTCCATGCCGCCACGGAGGAAAAACGTGACCACCAACGGAGCGACGGAGTGACTGACTGCGTCCTCCTCCTGGCCCTGCCAGATTGGCTCTGACACTGCCGTTGGGGAAAATATGTTAATTGGCATTGTAATATGCACATTAGATGTTGCCAACTACTAAGCGCTCATTAAACAAGCCAGCCCAGGACCAGGCCCAGGCTCGGCCAATTACTGCCGCAGGTAGAGTCGCCAAGGAGGGCCGGACAGGTGATAAATTGAGGGAATCGGAATTGATTATGAAACCAGATTGAAGGCGCCATATTAGCTGTATCTTTGTGAATTAATTGCACTTAATTGAGGAGTGGAAATGGAAGGAAAGAAAGTTAATATTAATAATTTTAAAGACTTCAAATACCCTGCCATTTCTTTTAAGATTTTTCTGAGTAATTTTAATATAAGTTTTTGTTTTCAGAGAAGGCTTTGCCCCTTTTTTGACACCTGTCACCTGTTTCATACAACCCAAAAACCTAAAATCCTCAGTTAACCATCACTCGTTCTATAAATCAGACCTAAATGGAATAGTTCTATGTTTTTCTCGCATTTCTCCCGTTAAAAATTTTCGAGTGTTCATCATTTCAAAATTGTTTTTGTGTATTCGTTGTTTTAAAGCAAAAGTGAGTTTGTTTAAACAAAAATTTGCCAAAATTGTAAAAGTTAATCCCCTACCAATTACAGATGTTTCCCAATAATCCCAACAATTTGGCCAAATCGAACGAAGGATCTCCAGAGGAGAGCTTTAACGAAGATCTATTAACAGCTACTCTTCCTTGTGGCTGTTGCGGGCCCCCAGCAGGAGATCCACGGAAATGTGAGAAAAACATGAACTAAGTTAACTTTTCAAAATGGAAAAAAAAGCATGGCCAGGACAAAGATCGTTTCTGGCCATAAAAAAAAAAAATACAGATACATCAGTTAATGTATTAAGACATTTAGTTACTTGGACTCCTTAAAACACCAAATGGATTCCCATTACTTGGACTCCTTAATACAATTATAGAACTCGGATATGCTTGCAGGATTTATGATGAACTAGGCTGTTTACTCGGATTTTCCTCTAATTCAAGGACTTGACTTCACTCGCCATATGTATATATAAGTTGCAAATAGTTAGGAATATTCCAGTCACCAACAAGAGAAAATATTATATTCTATATTTTGCGCGTACGGATATACAACTTCGATTTCTGACCTTTCAAATGGATTTCAGAGTTCACCTTTAATTATAGTTGAATTATTATTAAAATAGCCATTGCCTCACACATTAGTTTGTTTATAATTGTAATTATCCTGGGGATTATTATTCACTCTTTTGAGTGATAAGGATTTAAAAAATATAACAATTATTTAAAAAAAAAATTTTGTATAACCTTTAATTATGTACTTTTCCTGAACCATCTCTTAATTTCAGACGTATCTTTAAGGTTGTTTTAATTCCCTACAGTAAAAAAAAACCGCAAAAAACAATTACAAAATTGTTGGGCAATGGCTGGCGGGCTGACACATGGCCCCTGACCCCGTTGACCAGCGGCAACGAGCACATAAAAATGGAAAATGGAAAATTTTTCACAGACAGTTGGGTGCGTGTAAAAAATTTCACTTTTGATTTATGCGCGACGCGTGGAAAGGTGTTGCCCGGATAACTCTGTTTGCCTTTTACATTTTTGTATCTCTTTTTTTTTTTGGAGGAGAACCTGGGAGCAATAATAAAATTGATGGAACGGATTGAAGTGGATATTGCAACATATTTGCATAGACAACCATTAGGACAACGAGCGCCATTCAGCCAGTGAGCCACTCAGCCATGAATGTGGCTATTACACCGAATAGATTATGTTTTGCTATGCACGTTGGCCGTTGGCTGTCATAAAATTTTATCTGCCAAGTTAATTAAACCGGCAGTTAGCCGGGAACTATCCTATCCCATCCCAGCCTGGCTCCTGTTCATTTGCAGTTGAAAATTTAATTAGTTATTCCATTTGCGGCGCAGCCAAAGAGAGAACGTTTCATTTTCCTACCAACCACTACCTTTCCTTGCTGGCACGAAAAAGTGAAGGTGCAAAATCCGAAAAAATGTCTGGTGGTTTCCTTTAGATCAAGAGAGTTTCCACACCTCGGCCCGGGGGAAATTTACCAGCAGAATCGCCATCAAGACTCACGCAAAGGCAATGGCCAGCGTCTCGAGTTGCCAGGCACGCGATGCCACTTTTTTTTGAGGTGAACCCACTACGATTATGACCTGTACTTGTTGAAAGAGAAACAAAAAAGTACAAGAAAAAACAGCTTAAAAATGTGTAATGATTTTTTCGGGCATGCTCAACATACTTGCAATAATTTGCATGCAATTCTCAAGCGGCATGCAATGGTTGCTTGGCACGCAAGGCCTTATAATGGATTAATTACAGGGTAATGCGATCCCCGAAACGTCAGAAATTGAGCTTTGTTGAAATATATACCTATTTATTATATATTTTTTTTAATAAAAGAAAAATTAATAAAAATGCAGCAAAGATTCCCTTAACAATTTATAGGTTTACTAAATTCCAAATTATCGCAAATGTTCGTTAAACCTTTACTACAATTTACAATGCCTCAAATAACTTTCAACTTGCCAATCAATTAGCCTTCCCAAATGCCTTACATGCTTAAGCACTTTCAAGTGCTTGTTTGGCCAACGTAAAACCTCAAAAGGGGCCCCAAGTTAAACCTCGAAAATGGGTATATTTATTTTTAAATGCTCTTGTAACCCCAGACATTGACCATTCCCAATAAAATTAATTTCGTATGCTGGCGACAGGTGATTCAGATTTTTTCTTAGACCGACTTTCGACTTTGGGAACTTGCCCTCGTTTTCATCGATTGCATATTTTATGCTTCCCATAACGACTCATTAATTCTATGGGAATGGAGTCGTAAACAAGGCCGTCAAAACTGACCCGCTATTACACGAAATTGGGGAGAGAGAAATATAAATAAATCGGTGCCATAAAGCCATGTTTGTTGACATATTTAAATGACGTAAAAATTGAATAATAAAATGACCCAAAATGACCAATAATCCATAAAGAAAATCGGTGACCAAGAAGAGCAGAGTGGCTTATTAATATGGGTACCTAATAAGCTAGGGAGTTTTATATATATTTTATTGGAGATGTTATTTATAACACCATTTATCTGATTTAATTTTAAGAGGTAATCTGAGTTTAATTTTAATTTATATCACTAGTTATATTAAGTTCGATTTGAAATCGTATAACAAAGTCTATGCAAACCCATAATGCATATATATTTACAGCTCAGAATCCATTGTTAATGCTCACACAATTATCAATTATAATTCAAGCTTCATTACAGCTTAGTCTTGCATTTAATTGGATTTCTCCGACAGAGGCTGGGATATACATACACAAATCTCCGGAGGCGTTAAATCTATATATATTCATTCCGTTGTAATTGAAATAATCATACGAAAATTTGTCTAATTTGTGGTCTTGTTCCCTACATAATTTAGGCTACCAGACGGAATCTCTGTCCGGGCACAAATAAGCCAGTCAAGCGGCCATTTGCTGGTTCCATGCGCATTTTCTTCATCAATGATTAATTGTTTTGACAATGTTGCAGCCATGTACCAGGCTCTCCCTCTCCCTCCTGTCTGGACCTGGTCCTGGCCCTGCTCTGGTCTCTGGTTCTCGATGTGGTGAAATATTCCGCGTGGCCTCCGTCACTGGTCCATGTCACATTTGTGGCCTGGCACTGACGAATGTCCCCAAATTGATGTATGATTTTGGCAGCGATGCCAAAAACCTGCACTAACGGCCTGGGCAGTCGGTCTTCAGTTCCCTTCCCTCACTTCTGGGGAAGATTTAGTGCAGGGCTTTGGCTTTTGTGGAGCATTTTTGGTCAGATATGATATATCTCTGCTCAGTAAAGTTGCAGCGTGGAGTTTATAGTGCAGGGATTATTGATTTTTGGAAAGTTAAGGCTTTAAATGGAACTACAATTATTGATAATAGGTTAAATATGTTCCTTTCTTAATATAAAACTTAAGGCAAGTTTCTATGTATGACTTGCTTAGAAAAATTTTAGATAAACATTTTCATAAGTGTACTATTTTTCCTCTGTAAGCCCCAAAAAGTGTCACCCACAGGTACTAGTTTGATTTCCTTTCACACTTTTCCCTTCTGTTTTCCTTTAGTTAAATCTGCCTGAGAACAATTTCCTTTTAAATTAAACTTAAAAATAAACAAAGTGGACTGAGCCAAGGGGGCTGGAAAACAGTTTAGCTTTGGTGAAAGTCGTAAAACTTTCACTTGACCCTTGTCAAGCGGCTGGAGGGTGAAGGTATCGGGTTCGAGTGTTGTAATCAACAGCAAAATTGGCACCAGTCAACCGAACTCCTGCCCGGAAATACATTCTTACTACCTCCCACACCACCCCCTGTATCTGTGTCAGTGTCAGCATCGTTTACGCTTAACTTCCTGCAGGATCTCTGTGTTTTTCGGGGGGTGGCTAGCCTTGACCAACTGCCAGAGTCAGAGGGTTGTTCTGGCTCTCTGCTGTCGCTGATAAGTCGCCAGGTTCAATAAATCGTCGCCTTAACCAAAAAATACATGTATATAATATATTTAGTTGGCTGTTAGATAGTCGCAGTCACCGGGAATCCCCCATAATTGCTCGGTGGAAATCGAAACATATGACCCCATGTAATCGTTGGCCATTTACTTTATCATTTGGCAACATAAATTAGGAACTAAACGGTTCAACTAAATGCAGACTAACGTGCGTGTTTTGCATTTCATTAAATTATGCCACTACACAGGGGGAAATTGTGGGTGAGTTTATGTTGTTGAGAGTAGAAGTTGGAGTGAAAATTAAATTATTTTACAACAATATTGTAAGCATATATATAATACTTTTATAATAATACTTTTATAATATATTTTTAATAATCTTATATTATTTTTCCTCTCTGCCCTAAAGGGAAATGCTAATTAAGTGGAATGCAGAGTTGGCGCCACATGCCAAATATTTGCAACAGCTGACACCAGTGGGGGTCACTGGGAGTACGTGCTGTTTAATTAAGCGGCAATCCAAATGCATTACATGTCCTTGCCGCCCAGGTGCTATATCTATTAGAGAGAGGGGGAGAAAGGACCAACTCAAGCTGGAACAATTTACGTGACAAATAACTGAAACTGAAATATTTTAAATGCATTAAGGAACCTCTTTGTCCCTTTAAGTCATTTGTTAACTCCATTTTGTGTTCCTTTAAAATTTAATGACTACTCTTTGGTACGATATTCCTCTAGATTGACAATTTGCAGCATAAAATAATTTTTTTCCTGTCCAACTAACACAATTTTTCACACTTCCTGGGCAGTCCTTATCCTTATTTATAAAATATATACATACATATTTGAATCACCCAATGACCGGGTCACTAGAGTGGCAAAAAATGTAGACATTTTCTTTAGAGCAAGTCATGCATTCCATTTCCTATTTACATTTATCTAACTGTCGCCAAAAAAAAAAAAAAAACTGGATGCTATCTTTGGGAAGCCGAAATGTGTATACCCTTCCATATTATTCATACTTAGAAGAAATATCCTTTAATTTCACTTTGGAAAGGTTTTCTGTGCTAGTTTTTATAAGGGTATCAAGTCGGTATATTTAATTTAAGATTTCTGAAAATGAATATTTTTTATTTAATATTTTAACCGATTATAAAATATTTCAAAAATTGTATTAAGAATATATATGACTTATGGGGTCTGCAATGACTTCTTAATTTTTTTACAAGCTTCTTACTTACCCTGCAAGGGTATAAAAATAGAAAAAATTTGTAAAGGCAAAGAAACGGATTTAATGGAAAACGATGATGCGCCAGGGTTGTTGGCCCCGTCGCTGCGGCGCCTGGCAACCCTGGTCGGCGCCAAACACACAAAATTCCGCTCCGCATTGCGTCCGTTTTTATTGCTTGTGATGGCTTAATTTATTTGTGTATATACATTTAAAACAAAAAAATAATAGTCTTTACAGGGTAGAGGAAGGTATATGGGAATTTATTTAAATGTTTATATTTTTATAGAATTATATAAAGTATACCCAAAAATTATGTTTACCTAAATTAGGCATAAAACATATACAAAATACATTGTAGGACTTTATTTAGTTCCAAATAAATTATTAATAATCCTTAATTATGTTGTAAACTCTAAACACCTATATCAATATTTAAGTTAACTTTATTTCCAGGACATTAAAACCTTCATATCTCTTAGTGTGAGCCATTTTTGTTGCCTTTTTTATTCGTTTTCGGCTTGGTTATTTTTAGGAGCTGACCAAATGGTGCCAACTAGACGCGATGCGCCAGAAACTGTTAAACGTTTGCCAACTTCAATGTAAAAATTGGTGTCATTTTCCGGATAACGCTGCGTATGCGTGATTTGCTTTTAAGTCCGAAAAGCTAATATACCGAAAAAGATGGCACAAACTAAAGTAAATAAACCAATTAAAAATCAAATAATGCTAAAAGGAGTACCGAATGTTCAACAATTTAAATAATTCCAATGTATCTAGCATTTGTTTGGATTTATTTAAATTTCAATGCACTTGCAACGCTGAAAAAAAAAACTGTAACGAATCCACGTAACCATAAATCATTCAACTTAAATCCCTGTAACAAATTCGTATGCACGCAAATCAATTGTTCAATTGTTTTCCCGAAAAGGAAAATAAATAAAATATAAGCCCAATGCTGTTAGGGATACCACGGCAGGATATGGCTGAGCTGGCATGGAGGGGAAGGACATAGGGCGTAGGGACAACAAACAAGTTGGCGGCCATAAATAAATATCGCATAAGCCCAGAGACCAACATAGAATATAAATTTTCACTCTGCCAGTCCCCTGCCCCCCTCCTCTCTCTTTGTAATACAATCAAGTTAATTTTGTAAAAATTCAATTTAAATAATGCCGCGTGGATCTATATAAAAAAAATTTATAAATTTTCCTGCGAATATTTATCTTTAGTTTTGTTTCTGTGGCTGAGCGAATTCAATTGTCTGGATTTAGTTTTTAAGCGACAGATGGTGGCTGTTTTAAAAGGGTCTTGGGTTTGTTGGTTTTTAATAGGGGAAAAGTGCTTTAAAAAATCGGATAAAAATATTTTACAGGACTACAAACACTAGTAATATGTCTTAATAATATTTTTTAGAGCTTCTTCCTTCTCATAAAATTTCCTCCTTTCATTCTCGTGTAACAGGTCCCCTTAGTAATTTTTTAAATTAATAATTTGCAGCTCTACATTTTTTCTTACTTGCTCTGGCTATAATTAAATTGAATTTACTGCTTGAATAATTTTAATTTCCTTCGGCCACGATGCGCGTCCAGCGCCGAAACTAATAAGGCGCCAGAGACACGTACACGTACACCTCCTGAAGATGACGAGTGGGATTCCCAAATACTATATATGTACACCGTATATATATATACATGTTGCACCGTCAAATCTGCTGTCTGTCTTCTCCTTCTGCCACACATGTGTTGCAATCTCTTCCTGCCAGTTGGGGCAGAAGCGAACAAGCGCTGCGGAAATTACATTGAATGGGGGAATATTGTGTACTTAAAGTCAGAAGTTCATATTTATTTGGAGTGCTGAATGGCTTTAATTATTTCATTTGGATTATTTAAGTCTTGGGTTTATTTACTCAAGAACTAGTTTCGAGCTTAATTTATTAAAAATAATTATAGAAAAACTTAAATAGAAAAAATATAGCTCACATAATTTTTGTTCTTTTACTAAGGTTTTTGTTTTAACTAATTTAATTATTTCAACTTTTTTTTTTATTTTCCCTGCAATTGATACATATTTTCCCACCCACCACGATCCTGGACTGCAATTAATTTTCCCCTCAAACATTTTAATCAAATGACAAAAACCGAAAATAATTTATTTCATGGCTCATAACTCTCTTGGCCTTCGAAGCCGGAAAGCGGTTTATTAAATTGTATTTGCTCTGTCGCTCCAAAAAACAGGCTCTGTGCTTTGGCAGCCGTTTGGCCAAAAAACTAATAGATTTTAAAAGCGGCTGTCGCTGTCAGCAAGCCAGCGAGAAAATTCGAGGGGGAAATGGTTGGGGGAAAAGCGAGTTGGGCGACGTGATAAACGCGGCGAAATAAATTGGTCAACTTGCTGTTTGGGTTAACGGCCAGTCAGTTTGTTGTGACAGCTGCAAGGCGATATGGTAAAGAAAAAATATTTATATAAAAAAGAGCTACAGGTTGATCAATAAATAAATTAACCATAGACATTCTAAGTAATTAAACTTCAAGGGTGCTTAAAATAGGTTTGTTTAAATGTAAGTTGTATTTTATAGATTTTTTTTAGTACATATCACAAATTAGTAAATAAAACCTTTAAGAGATATTGAAAGCTATAAAATAAATAGAACATAACAAGCACTTTCACTGGTATAACTTCCCCATGAATAAGTTCATTTAATACACATTACTCAGGGACTCCCTTCCCGCTTTCCACTGTCTTTTCTTTCCGCCTACACATGTCTCTGTGGCCATTCTTGTGTAATTTGCCATTAAATCGTTGTCAAACCACTTAATTGCCGGCCATAAATCTTAAAACGCAATTGCTTATCGTTCAGCCAGCAATTAAAACGAAATCAAATGGTCTAGCGACAAGTTTTTCTGGGAATCCCAGCACTATCTTGATGGCTGACAGGGCTTTCTATATACTATATGGCATTTTCTTTGTTTTCAATTTGCTTTAAATTCCACTAAAGACAAACATCGCATAGCATTTGCTTTCTGCATTTGCATTTTATTTCCAATGGCTGCGTTTTGCAATTTCTTGGCAACTTTTTGCGTTCGTCCATTGTTTTTTTCGGAGGCAATTTCACTTTTCAACTTTATTCAAGCGAAAAATTGAGGTGGAAAAGGGGGAAAGGAAAAATCCTTCGTCTGGCATCTCTCAGCGGAGTAAAGGTGTAGAAACTTAAGGAGTTTTGAGGGTAGACAGGCGTTAAGACTGCAGAGGAAACAAGGAATATTGGAAATACATATAAAAAAAAAATATATATATATAATATAAAAAATCCTGAAAAATGAAATTCTTACTTACTTTCTATTAAATTCTGAAATATTTATAGAAAAGTTCTAAGAGTTATGTGTACAATTCCTCCTAAAAAATTATTTATTTTCGATCTTCTCATTCAGCTTTCCTAAAATTAAACATTTCTTGTATAGTTTTCGTTTTGGTTTATTTACAAATCGGTTTTGTAGATTGTTCGAGGTCCGGAAGAGAAGCCTCTATCGTCAGCACAGCAATCTAATTACATAAGCGTACTCTACTACATAAATCTACTTAATTATACAAGGAAACAGTGGGCACCTCGTCCTCCTACAGCCGCTGAGTGTAGCTGATGCACCAGGCCAGCAGCAGGGTGAGACCGAGTCCCAGGCCAGACAGGGCACCGGCGGAGCCCGTGAGCTCGACGGTGTTGCAGCCGTCCGTGGAGCACTTCTGGCAGTGATCCTCGTTGTCGATCTCGCACTCCAGCTCGCTGGCGCAGCCGCGTCGCAGGAGGCCGTCGTTGTACGTAGTCACACAGACATCGTCCTGGGCATAGATGGGACACACGGCCTGGTGATTGGGTTGCTTGGCACAATCCGGATTGGCGGTGGAGTTGCAGATGTGGCAGCGCCGGCGATTGCTGGGGAAGACTTGGGCATTACACTTGTCGCCGGAGCAGACCGAGCAGCTGCCATTGGCCGTGCACGCGGCACTGTCGGTGCTGGTCAGGACACTCTTGCACCCGCGAATGGTGTGTCCGTTCTCCAGGCGGGTTATGCACTCCGAGTTGGGGGCATGGCAGGTAATGGAGGAGGTGACACTCGAGGGATCCTGGGCGCATTCCAGCGACCTGCTGGAGTCGCAGGACAGGCACTCGCCCTCGCTGGGCAGGCGGCTGAGGTCGTTGCACTCGCTGCCCTGGCAGGAGTAGAGCTTGTTCTCCTCCTGCCACTCCTCCAGGCTGGAGCTGTTCTGGCTGCTGGCGCAGCCCATCAGCTCGACGCCGCCGTTGGTTCCGTACTTGGCGAAGCAGTAGTCATCCGACCGGTAGGCCAGGCAGGCCTGGGACTTGCTGCTGGAGCAGCTGGCATCCGCGCAGCTGTGGCAACTCAGCCTGTCGGCGGGATAGGAGAAGGTGTTGCAGCCGGCTCCCGAGCAGGAGGCACAGTTGGTGCCGCTCTCGTCGGTGGAGCAGTCACTACGATCGTACAGCTCCTTGTCGTCCAGGCAGGATCGGACGAGAGCCTCGCCACTCAGCGCCACCAGGCACTGGCCCTTGCAGTTGCGCTTGCCCAAAGCCGTCTCGGTGGGATCCGTGATGCAGGTCTCGTTGTTCGCCGAGTTGCAGAAAGTACAGCTCACAAACTCGGAGGTGGCCCAGGCATCGTTGCACTCGTTGGACTTGCAGGTGAAGCACAGCTCTGGGTTCTTCCTGCAGTACCGATCCTCGTAGTCGTCCACATCGTCCGAGCATCCTCGCCTGCGCACAGTGACGCCGTCCTCGTCAAAGACAATCTTGCAGTCCTGTTCGTTGTTGGGGGAGCAGGTGACAGCCGGTCCCAGCGAGCTCAGGCAGTGCTCTCCGACGCAGGTGTGGCACTTGAGAGGAAGGGTCTGGTAGGCTCCGTGCCAGCCATCATCCTGGCGATTGGCCAGGTCGATGGCATTGCACTCGCTGCCTGAGCAGCTGCGGCAGTTGCGGAAATCACTCGAGTCGCATTCAACGCTGCTGCTGCATCCACGAGTGGTCACATTGCCGGCGAGGAAGGTCTTGCAGGTCTCCGTCTCGCTGACCCAAGGACAGGCCAGGGTGTAGCTGGGATCGGACTCGCAGGTGGAATCATCGGCGGAGGTGCAGGAGTAGCAGACTTGGCGATCGGCAGGGAAGACCTGGTGAGGGTTAGAAAATGGAATTCCAGATGGGTTTTCTTGGGGGTTTACAAATGGGTAATTACCTCGCGATTGCAGCCATCAGTTGAGCACACAGTGCAGTTGGCATCGTTGCCCAGGAGGCAGGAGACAAACGGCGTCTGGTCCAGATCGTAAAGGCAGCCACGGTTGGTGGAACCATCTTCAAGGAAAAAGACACATCCTTACAAAATAATCCCAGAAGATATCCCCCAGATAACTCACCGTCCTCCAGCTTGGTGAAGCATCCCGTGTGCGGCATCTGACTGCAGGTCTGGAAGCTGCCCACCGACTGGGCATCCGTGGCGCAGGTGGGATCCTCTCGAGAATCGCAGACAGCACAACGCACCGGTGGCTGGAATGTGGGAACATTGCAGTTCTCGCCCTCGCACACAGCAATGCGCTTCGTCTTCAGGATGCTCTCCAAGTCCTGGTTGCGGAAGGAGCTCAGGCAGCCCAGCTGCTTCAGGTTGTTGTCCTCATCCACCCACAGGAAGCAGCTGTCCTGCTCCTTGTAGATCACACACTGCTCCGGCTGCGGATCCTCGCAGTCATCCCCTTCGCAGGTGTAGCAGCTCAGGCGATCCGCCGGCAGGTTGTCAGAGTTGCAAGAGTCCTCGTTGCAGGCGGAGCACGAGGAGTCGCTGCCGCCGGCGCAGGTCAGCTGATCCGCCTCCTCCTTGTCATCCAAACAAGTGCGAATGAGATCCAGACCGGCGGAGCTGCTGCCATACAGAGCAGTCATGCACTGGCCCTGGCACTGGCGAGTCCTGTGGCTGCCACTGGTGGGATTGGACACGCAGGTGGAGTCCTTGTAGGAGTCGCAGTAGACGCAGGTCCTGTACTGACTCAGGGAAGTGGCATTGTTGCAGTTGTTGGACTTGCAGGAGGGGCAGCTGGCGGCATTGGATCCGCACCAGGTGGCGATCGAAGTCTGCGCCTCGAGATCATCCTGGCAGCCGCGCTGGATGACCACCCCGTCGGCATTGAAGACGGTCAAGCATGGCTGCTCGTTGTTGTTCTGGCACTTGACCGAGGGAACGTCCGCCGCCTGGCAGGCCTCGGCGCCTTCGCAGGTGCGACAGGTCAGCGGGAGGTCCTGCCACAACCCATTGTTGTCGTCCGCCTTGGCGTCGAGGTCCACCTCGTTACAGCCATCGCCCTCGCAGTGGACACAGGTCTTGGCATTCTCCTCGCAGCTGAGAGAGGAGGAGCAGCCCCGGTAGGTGACGCCGTTGCGGTAGTTGGTCACGCACTGGTCATCCGCCTCGTACAGATAGCACACGGTGAGGCTATCGGGCGCGGAGCGGCAACTGGCGTCCGAGTCCGAGTTACACACGTGGCAGGAGCGGCGGTTGGAGGGATACAGCTGCTTGTTGCAGGCGCTGCCCTGGCAGGCGGAGCAGCTCGTGGAGGTACCATTGTAGCAGGAGAGGAAGTCATCGTCCTCCAGGTTGGAGAGGCAACCCCTCTCCGTGCTGCCGTCGGACAGAACCCGGGAATAGCAGTCGGGGAAGCCGACAAAGCCACACTCCGTGGCGCTGGTCACGCTGGCCGGGCTGATGGCACACGAGGCGTCCGTGCGGGAGCTGCAGATGGCACAGCTCTCGCTTTCGGGTATGGACTCCAGGGTATTACAGTCGCCGTCGCTGCAGGTGAGCAGCCTCTTGGAGCGCTTCAGCTGGTAGATGTCCTCGTGGCTCAGCTCGCTCAGGCAGCCCAGGGCGGACACCGATCGCTCCTCGTCGAACTGGATGTAGCACTCGTCGTTCTCCCGGTAGTTGGCGCAGCTGCTGGCCTCCGGCTTCTGGCAACCATCGCCCTGGCAGACCAGGCAGCTCTGCCGGCTGGCCACCAAGTCCTCCGAGTTGCACTTGGCGCCCTCGCAGGTGGCACAGAACCGCTTGCTGCCCGCCGTGCAGGCATCCCGATCCTCCTTCTCCAAATCGTCATAACAATTGCGCACCAGGGCGTAGCTGGGATCCTCGGTCTCCCCGAACAGGGGCCGGAAGGCGGAGACACAGCGCTCGTGGCACTGCCGGGTCTTGGTGATCTGTGAGGGATCGTTCACGCAGTTGGAATCCTCGCTGGAGTCGCAAACAATGCACTGGACGTAGTTGTCCAGGGAGTCGGCGGTGTTGCAGCCATTGGAGTTACAGCGTGGACAGGATGTGGGATTCTCGTCGCAGTAAGTGGAGGCGGCAAACACGGGGTCAGAGCAACCGCGCTGGCTTACCACTCCGTCCTCCCCGATGACCGTCACGCAGTTGTCATAGCCCGAGCACTCGGTGAGGGAGCCTCCGCCCGAGGCACAAGCAGTTCCGGAGCACTCAAGGCACTGAATGGGAGTCGGTTGCCAGAGGCCCGGGAAGCCATCCTCGCCGATCTTCTCCAAGTTGACGGTGTTGCATCCATCGGCTGAAGAGCAAACGCGGCAAGTGTTCGGATCCGATGGATTGGAGCAGCTCAGCGTGGAGTTGCATCCGCGGTAGGTGACTCCATTGACCAGGGTGGTCACACAGGACTCTTCCTTGGAGTAAATGGGGCACACGGTGCTGGTCAAGCTGGACGGTGAGGTGGCGCAGTTGGCGTCGGTGGAGGAGTCGCACTGGAAGCACTTCCTGCGATCCGCCGGGAACACGCTCAGCCCGTTACAGCGATCGCCCGTGCAGGTCTCGCAGAGCTCTCCCTCGCCCGCCTGGCACTCGTAGAACTCATCGCCGCCCAGGCTGGACAGGCATCCCCTGAAGGTATTGCCCCGACCATCGATCTGGGTCACACAGGCCGTGTAGGGCAGCTTGGAGCAAATGTCGGTGGTGAGTAGCTGGTTGGGATTGGTGGCGCAGCGCGAGTCCTCCAGGGAGCTGCAGGTCAGACAGGTGTTGGGGTCGGGCGTGGAACTCTGGGTATTACAGTTTTGTCCCGAGCAGAGGACAATGCGCTGCTGGGCCACCAGCTCCTTGATCACCTGGGTCTCAAAGTCACTGGCGCAGCCCATGGCCACCACGCTGTTGTCGTCGTAGGCCATGTAGCACTGATCCGCCTCCCTGTAGGCCAGGCACTTGGTGCTGACCACGTCAATGCACTCGGAATCGGTGCAGATGAAGCACTCCTGCGGGCTCTCAATCACATCCTGGTCGTTGCACAAGGATCCGGTGCAGGCGGTGCAGTTGGCGTGGGTTTCTGCTGCGCACGAGGTGCGCTCCGCCTCGCTCAGATCATCCAGGCAGCCGCGAGTGGGCAGGAGGGCCGAGTCCCAGGAGGAGCTGCGCGGGTACAGGCCCGTCATGCACTGGCCCAGGCACTTCCTGGTCGTCGTAGGCTTCTCCCAGGCGCAGCTGGAGCTCTCCTCCGCATCGCAGAAGTAACAATCCACATAGGCAT
This sequence comes from Drosophila ogumai, assembly GCA_018904815.1. Lineage (NCBI taxonomy): Eukaryota > Metazoa > Arthropoda > Insecta > Diptera > Drosophilidae > Drosophila > Drosophila ogumai. Next base: position 26,706 of record JAEIIJ010017805.1, on the reverse strand, counting down.
CCAGGGACAAAGCACTGTTGCAGCCATCCGACTTGCACTGTAGACAGCTGTCCGGGTTGGAGTCACAGTAATCGACATTGGCCGCCTGGACAGAGTCACTGCATCCGCGGGCCACCACTTGACCCTCGCTATTGAAGACGGTGGAGCAGGTCTGCTTGTTGTTGCCCTCGCACTTGGTGGGTTCGCCACTGATGGTGGCACAACTGGCAGCATCCTCGCAGGCATAACAGCTCAGGGGCAGATCGGTCCACTTGCCGGGCTCTCCCACATACGAGGACGAGAGATCCACGACGTTACAGTCGGATCCGGAGCAAACGCGGCAGCTGCCGGGCTGGGAGGCATCGCAGTTCAGCTCCGACTGGCAGCCACGACGAGTGCGTCCCTTGGACAGGCTGGTGACGCAGGCATCGTCCTCGGAGTAGGTGCGGCAATAGCTGGAGTAGCTGGAGGGAGCCGAGACACAGTCGGCATCGCTGGCGGAGTCGCAGCGCAGGCAGGTCAGCCAGTCTTCGGGATACAACACTGTGTTGCAGTTGTTGACGCTGCAAACGGTACAATTGGAGCTGCCGGAGCCGGAGCACTCATCGAAGACGGCGTCATCCGTGTCCATAAGACAGCCGCGCAGCAGGACGCCATCTGGAAGGAGTCAGGGTGAGCAAAAGATTAGGGAATACCAATCAGGTCTCACCTTCATTCAGGTAGGTGTAGCAATCCGGGTAGATGGAGTGCTGGCAAACAGCTTTCAATGAACCGCCTGACTCCACGCAGGAGTCATCCTCGACGGAGTTGCAGATGTTGCAGGCAACGCCCGGTTTCAGCTTGTCCTTGGTGTTGCAATCATCGCCAGAGCAGAAGTACAGATCACGGCGATTGGCCAGGAGGAAGGTATCCGCCAAGTCGCTGACACAGCCCATGGCCTTAACGTCCTGATCGTCCACATGGATGTAGCACTGATCCCCGGACCGATGGCCCACACAGAGCTGGCTGCCCAGGGTCTCGCAGGCGGAGTCCTCGCAGAAGATGCAGCTAAGACGATCCTCCGGGACATCAGCCTTGTTGCACGAGGCGCCCGAGCAAGAGACGCAGTTCTCCAAGGTGCCCGCCGCACAGGCCAGCCGGTCATCGTAGTCCAGATCATCCAGGCAACCGCGGGCCAGATCCAGCACGGGATTAGCCTCCGAACGGTTGCGAGGATAGAGGCCGGTGAAGCAGCTGCCCTGACAGGACAGAGTACGAGTCACGTCGCCCACTTGGCGGACGCACTCCGGTCCGTCGCTGGCATCGCACAGCAGACAGTCCACATAGGTGTCCAGCTCCTTGGCATTGTTGCAGCCGGAAGACTTGCAGAACTTGCAGTTGCCGGAGTTCTCGTCGCAGTATTGCAGCAGCTCCGCATCCTCGTAAAGGCTATCGGAGCAGCCGCGCAGGACCACCAAGCCGGACTCGTCGAAAACTGTGGCGCAGTTTTGCTCGTCATTTCCCACACACTTCCTCAGGGCGCCCACGCTGGATCCCTGGCAGTCGGTTCCGTTGCAGGTGTAGCAGTTGACAGGCGGATTGGCCCAGTGGGTGGGATAGCCGATATTGGAGCTCTTCAGATCCGCCACGTTGCAGTTGTCCTTGCCGGAGCACAGGCGGCAGTGCTGCTTGTCAGAATCGTCGCAGGTGAACTCCCGCTGGCAGCCACGATACGTTTCGCCGTCCACCAACTTGGCGCTGCAGCCCTCGTTCTCCAGGTAGTACAGGCAGGGTTCGCCGGCGTCCGGGGCGGAGGAGCAGGTGGGATCCGTGAGGGAGTTGCAGCGCTGGCATCGACGCCGGTCAGCGGGATAGATGCCCGCATTACAGTGGTCGCCCTCGCACACCTGGCAGAGTCCAGTGCCCGCCAGGCAGGCGGTGAGCTGTTCGCGGGGCAAGCTGCTCAGACAGCCGCGCTGGGTGATGCCATCTGGAAAGGGAAATGGGAGAGATGAGGTTAGATGTCGAGGGACCCAGGAACTCGACTCACTTGTCACCCGCGTCATGCAGCTGGTGTAGGGCAAAACTCCGCAGTTTCCAATCAGAGTGATCTTGCTGGGATCTGTGACGCAGTTGGGATCCTCGGAGGAGTCGCAGGCAATGCACTTGGTGGGCTCGGGCAAATTGGCAAAGGAATTGCAGTTGGAAGAGTTGCAGAACAGCAGGGAGTGGAAGTTATCCTCCACGAACTCCTCATCCAAGTCGGACCGGCAGCCCATGGCCTGGATATCGGCCTCATTGTCCCACAGGATGTAGCAGCTATCCTCGCTGTTGTACTCCGTGCACTGACTAGCAGACGGATCCTCGCACTCGTCACTGCCGGAGCAGTGGTAGCAGCTCAGTCGCTCCTCCTGCAGGTTGTCCACATTGCAATTGGGGCCCGCGCAGGCCACACACCGGGCATCGGTGCCGGCAATGCAGGTCTCCTGATCCGCCGGATCCTTGTCATCCAAGCAGCCGCGCACGGTGTCGTAGACGGAGGTCAGGATGGATCTCCGGCGGAGGGCAGTCATGCACTGGCCATTGCACAGGCGACGGGTCTTCACATTCTCCGGATTCGTATCGCAGTTCTCGTTGTCGCGGTCGCAGTAGATGCATTCGTTGTAGTTGTCCAGGGATCGGGCGGAGTTGCACTCGTTGGAGTTACAGTTGTGGCAGCTGCCGCTGTTGGCATCGCAGTAGCTGCTCCAGGATTGCTCAACCACCTGGCTACAGCCCTTGGCGGTCACGACTCCCGCTGAATTGAAGACGCTCACGCAGTAGTCCGTGCTGCTGGCACAGGCCGCGGTTTCCGGAGAGGCGCAGGCGGTGGTGTCATTGCAGGTCTCACAGCTGAGGGGCAGGCTCTGACCCCACAGACCGGGCTGACCATCTTCCAGTCTCTTGAGGTTGACTGTATTACAGTCGGCTCCCTCACACTTTTGGCACTTCCTGGAACTACTGGAGTCACACTCCAAGGAGGCACTGCATCCGCGAAGGGTGTTTCCCTCGATATCGATGCTGGTGATGCACTGCTGGCTGCCGGTGTGGAGCAGGCAGAGGGCAGTGGCGGAGGGCGAGACCTCGCAGTTGTCATCCTCGCGGGAGTCGCAGATCTGGCAGCTAAGGCGGTCAGCGGGTTGGAGCTGCCAGGATAAGACTATTAATATTTTATCTTTATATTAAAAACAAAGCAAACCCACCTTCTGGTTGCACTTCTCCCCCGTGCACCTCAGACACTCGGTCGAGTTGCTGTCCCGCAGACAGTCCAGATACTCCTCCCCCTCCAGGCTGGTGAGGCAGCCCCGCTCGGTGTGTCCATTCTCCAGGATCCTGGAGTAGCAGTCGCTGTTCACCTGGCTCTCGCATTGGGTCTCGGTGAGCACATTCTCGGGCGCCACGGCGCAGTCATCGTCTGTCCGGGAGCTGCACAGCGTGCAGGTCTGGGGCTTGGCCAGGGCAGACTCCACATTACAGTTGTCGCCGGTGCAATACCACAGCTGCTTGTTGGACTCCATCAAGGTCACGTCGCTCACGTTGTACTGGCTAAGGCAGCCCATCTCGTAAATGGTGCCGGAGGCATCAAACTCGATGAAGCAGCTCTCGGCATTGTCGCCCGAGGGCACGGCTCGGCAGGTGGTGGACTGGGGGCTGGAGCAGTCTCCCTTGCAGGAATTACAGCTGCCGCGGACACCTAGATCCACGGTATTACATCCGGCCGAGCTGCAGGCCACACAGTTCTCCAGGGTGCCATCGGCGCAGGCCTCGCGATCATCCAGATCCAGGTCGTCGATGCAGGTGCGCACCAGCTCCAGAGGAGCTCCCACCTCACTGTTGGTGGGATACAGGGCTGTGATGCACTGCTGGTTGCACTTTTTCTTCTCGGTCACCAGCTCAATGTCGAAGACGCAGTTGTCATCGCTTTGGGCATCGCAGATGACGCATTCCAGCAGATTCTCAGTGGTCTTCAGGGAATTGCATCCATGCGACTTGCACTGGTAGCAGTTCTCCCCACTTTCTGAGCAGTCTGTCTCCAGGTTATCGCTGCATCCTCGCTGGATCACAGCTCCATTGGCATTGAAAATGGCCACACAGCTCTGGGCATCGTTGTTCAGGCACTTGCGCAGGGCTCCGGCTCCGGCAGAGCATTCTTCGAGGGTGGAGCACTCGTAGCAGTTAATGGGGCCCGAGTGCCAGTTGTGGACAAAGGCATCTGAAAAGACAAGGTGGAAAATGATTTTAAATTTTAGAAGGAAGCTTTTGTGTGGCTTTATTTCTGGTCAAAACGGAAGTGATGTTTTTAGGGATGATATCTCCTTTTCCCAAACATATCAATTATTCTAATTCTATTAAGTTTTTTACCTTGTTCACACATAATATGCTTTACATTAAGTGCTCTCACTATCCTCACAAAATCCCTACGATTAGCTTTAGACACTCAAAAGTCTGATCCTTCCTAGATAATACCTAGTATAAGTCCATAATTAATGGCACCAGTCGGCTCTGGTTACGTATTAAAGACTGTTTTTTATGGGGCAACCAACCGGCAATCGATTTTGGCGATATTTATGACCCTCGATGTCCGTTGGCTGCCGTTACCGCATTGTCGCGATCTTTTCGACTCGTAATCTCTGGCTAATAAATTAATAATTGTTTTGTGGTGGGCCCATAAAAAATTGGGTAATTCAATGCCGATCACAAGGGGCTTAATCTATACGGAGAAGCGTGTTCAGCCACAAAGTAATAAGGAAAAAAAAGGGAAAGTATTAGAGAGTAGTACTATAAGCTTCATTATATAACTAAAGAAAGTTATGATATATAATTAATAAATCCTTTTACTTAACTTAGCAATTATAAAAGGTAACTAAAACGATTTTTAACTACATTTAAAGAGTTTTAAGAAGGACTCCTTTTATTTAAAATGTATATAATTTTAAGTGAGAGAAACATGTGTATTTTTTATTGAAAATATTAAAAATTAATTCCCACAACCATCAAGGTTGTTTAAAAAAACCAACGTGCAACTCAACAAAGTCCAAATTCAACTCGTAATCTTTTCCTTAACTTAATCCGTATAAATCAAGATTTCTAGATTTCCCAACCACTCGAAAGTTCTGATTGTGCCTCAAAAGTGTGTGTATTTGCAGCTAAGATAAAAAAGGTATACTTTGTACCGGGAAATTGTAAGCAATATTATTAGTTACACATTTATGTCTCATCATGAAGTGGACACTATTTATTGCGCAGATAAAGCTATACTTTATATACTATATACTTAATAAAAACATGATTCATGAATGTCGGCGACCGTTTGACGGACATGCATTTCCTTCATTTCACTTGTCCGATTGGGGAACAACACGCGCAGATATTACTTTTCAGAGATTAGATAGGTCTTTCTCCATTTTATTTATATTTATTTTGAGGTGTTAATGTTCGTGGGATTTTCACAGCTACATTGTAATTTTAGGTATAGTTTTTTAATTATGTAAAGGTTTTAGGGAAAAAATTGATTAAAACATTTGCGGAATATGTATTTATTCATCAAGGCTTTTATTTGTTAATTTAGTGCCATGATTTAACTAGTAATTAAATTATGCTTTCACTTTTAAATATTATAAATTTTTTAGTTCATTAAAAAATGCCTAAAGTTTATTCAGAATTGCACAAATGGGTTTATATAATTTATAACACTTTGAAAGCAATTTTATTTTTAAGTGGTTTACATTTTACAGTTTATGGTTACATATTTTTGTTCGTATATTTAACTTTCACTTGGTATTATCCTTTATCCTTGATCGGCAACACCTACCACTCGATGGGCATAGCACGAGAAGTAGCAAGGCTACTCCTGCTGCGATTGGTTTCATGATCACTTTCCAGGGGCCACTGTCGCGCGTTATTCCGTATTAGCCACAAAAATGGATTCGGGCAACTAATTTTTAGCTGGCCAGTGTGAGGCCTTTTATAGATTCAGGTCTGGGCGATCGATCGATCGATTGATGTGTCGTCCTATCGGCGCTGTTTGATTATTGCTCTATATTAGGGGCCCATATTGTGCGCGGGCTGTTGCCATAGCTCTATGGCCGATAAAGCGCTGTTATTTATAACCGATAGAGGGGAATTAACATAAAAAAGGCACCAACAAATACCCTATTGGCCGAGAGATAAGCCGGCCATAATCAGGCGAAAAATGTAGGCGCTGTGAACACGTTTACACGCCGCGATAACAGGCTAGAATATATGTTGCCTGTTTGGAAGAAGGGGTAGTTTAAGCCTTGTTTGTCCAGCTATTGTTAATTGCATTGCGTTTTTTTTTTTTGCACTCCGCAAACTACAGTATCTGCAAAGGCAATAACGCTTTAAGCTTGGCTAATCGATAACTTATTGGTTACAGTTAATCGATAGTTGCTCTGGAAATATATCATCCAGATGGCGCCTTTATTGGTTCAGAGCCGTAAATCAAATAGTTGCTGGGACTCGGAAAAGCCCAGATAGAGAGGCCTTCCTAAGAACTTAATCTCTTAACGTATATTGCTAACTTTTATGGGCCCTTATTGAACTTTAAGCCAGGCTATTGGATAATGTCGTGAAATGGGAAAACGTGTGGCATAAAAAAATACAATTAAATTTGAAACTGACTCATGGCATTCTTGTACTTTATTGCTCGTACTTTCTTGATATGGGAATAACCCAATTATTTAATAATCTTTTTTAATCTCAATCAAAACACAAAATAAAGCATGAAATCAGTTCGGAATCATAGTAGATCTTATTTCACAATTCCCCCAATCATTCCTATTAAATACGATGGTTATATAAATAGGTTCTCTTATCGATTCTTGGATTTTCGTCATACACTCCAGAGCTTATCTGGCTTTAATCTATGACATAAAGCCACCAACATAAGCAGCCAAAAGATTGTAATTGAAGGCGGCATATTTATGGTCGTCTCATAAAAATTAGTTTAACAATAGTCGTACATAGTAGATTAGGGTTTTTTGGAGAAGGTCGTGGGAATTAAAAACTAAAAAACCAAAGTGAATATTCCCGTCTTATTTATGAAGATTATAAATGCCAAGTGCCAATTGAGCAAAGATCAGGAAAATGGAAACTTGCAATCTGAAAGCCGAATTTGGTTTAGTTGTTGGGGGGATCTCTGTGGTCGTAGAAGTGGTAGGTGAAACTGTTGATGGAGTAGTTGGTGAGGCTGTTGTTGGAGTTGTCGGGGAACTCGTGGAAGAACTCGTAGATGAACTCGTTGAAGAACTTGTAGAAGAACTCGTGGAAGAACTGGACTCTGTTGATCCTGATGAACTTGTTGTTGAATCGGTGGTTGAGTCTGTTGTTGAATCCGTTGTTGGCTCATCATCCTCCTTAACAATCTGATTATTGCAGTGGGGTTGCTCCAAGGGATCACACAAGTGGCAGTTCCTATCAGCCAGACACTTAACTTGATCCGAAAGAGTTAAAGAACAACCTCGTTCTACCAGATCTCCCACGATACTTGCATAGCAGAAACTTCTGCCTGTTCTGGCTATAGAACAAACTTGGGCTTGCAGAAGTTCTGGAGCTTCGGCACATTGGGAGTCCTTTATAAAAGCATATATTTTATTAAAAAGTATTTAAAAATATTTATTTATATATTTACCTCTGTACTATTACACTGAATACAGCCGGCTCGCTTGGAGCCCACCTTGTTACACTTGTTCAAAACACAAATTTCACAGTCAACATCCGTTTCCCTGCCATCTTTCCCACACTTTTCCCTCCAAGTATCCTCTAGACTTTCCAAACATCCTTGAGCCTGGACAGTGCCTCCTCGAAAAACACTGACACAGGCATCCAAGCGATCCGCGCACGCTTCCTCAGCGCTATAGTTACTCCTCTGGCAATTAATCCCACGACAATAGTTACATCTTTCCGATGCCAGGACATGGCTGCCCGCGAGTAATACGAGCGCCAGCAGAAATGGAAAAATATTAGTGATTGACATTGGTAGAAGGCAAGTTTAGCATTGAAAGGTTCTCAGTCGCTGGCCAGCGCTTTATATAAATTCTGGTCAAGAGAGCCCTCTTGGATGTTCCATCATCGCTAGTCGATAGTCTTAAGTGTGTAAACAAACATGTTAAGTGATTCTCCTTTCGTGTTCTCCTCGGTAATTGCATAAACAATATTGTTGTCTTTGCGGGGTTCCTTAAGCCCAATTGCACTCGAGTGGCAGCTTATAGAGTAGTTCCTTAGTCGCAAGTAAATAAAAACAAGTTTACAACGTTAATGGATTTTTTTTCTTGTCATCAAGCGGTTATCTCCTGCGATTAGACAAGAAACTTGGACAATGGCTTAGAAGGAATGTCGTTGAGAGATAATATTTAAGGGGCTTTACTGAAGGTTAAAGATCTTTATCGGAGTTTGGGAAATTTTGGGTATAAGGAGGGGTGATTTAAAGGGAAATAATATATCTATAATAATAATGATTACTCACATATTATCATATTAAAGTTTTAATAGTAATATATTGCTTAAGATTGTCTTGTATTTCCAAAGAGTCTACTTCGAAAAACGTATAAATTAAAGCAATTTATTTATCCAAAGCTTAAATAATATTTAAAATTCGATTTTTAATTACTTTAGTTATGTAAAATATATATTTTTATATTAAAATAATCTTAAGTCAATGCACACTTGGGAATATCTGTTTACACTAAAAAATTTCATTAATACTTAAAGTGCTTTGGAATTAAGTTTTAGCAATTTATTTAAAGGGGTTTTTATGTGAAATTTTAGGCTTAAAAAGGGATATTTATCGGGAATTTATAACCTAAATAGGTCACTTTTAATTGTAACCTATCAGTCATTGGCAATTTATTTGTTTATCCTACCAAAAAAAAAATATATATTTAATAGGAAGTAATAATCCACTTCAACTTCTCTTTATTTTAGTTTCTTACAATTTGTTCATTTATTATTATTATATTTTGAATTTTAAATTAAATTTATTTCAGAAACCGAATGAAACGATTTCCAGCGCTGGAACTCTCCTCGATGTTGGCCGCATTGCAGTTCCTAATATCTCCGGAGGAGCACAACAGGCAGTTGGCATCATTGAGGCAGGTTTGCTGATCGGTTTCCGTGGTGGAACATCCCCTCACAATAGATCCGCCTGAGGATTTCACATAGCAATACGAATTGGGAGCTGTGGGGGCAGCACAGCGAGTGGCCTCCAAGGCGGCAGCATTCGAGGCGCAATTGGAGTCCTTTTGGGGCATCAAAAAAATTATGCATTAAATATTATTTAACATTTTTCAAAATTACAAACATTACCTTGCTGGAATCGCACTGAATGCAGGCATACTTGGCCGATCCAACATTATTGCATTTATCCGTGTTGCATTTGTAGCAGGAGCGATTATCGTTGCATTTTGAACGCAGGGCATAGGGAATTTCCAACGAGCAGCCCTTGAACACAACCTTGGCTGCAACGTTTAAAGAGCTTTCTAAGTACCTTGTTTAGTTAAAATGTAATCTCTGACTCACCCTCCTCGTAGATGGCCACACAGTAGTCCAGGGAATCCACACAGGACTGCGTCTTGGCCAGACTAACCCGCTGGCAGTTGGATCCCTCGCAGCTGTGGCAGGTGGTCACCTTGTTGGCCGCCACATTAGCCACCAGGAATACCAGCAGCAGCGCACTCGCAATTGTTTGGGCCTTCATTTTGGGGCTTCGACTGTCGGGCAATTGGCCAATGCGATCGGCTTTTATACCGCCAACCACTTCAAATGCTCCACTGAAGAGTCCTCGAGTGCGGTTTCTGCCTCTGTGTGCGAGAGGGTGGGTGACGGTGTGGGCCGGCGTCTGATTGTGTGTGCGTTTGTTCGTGGAAATGGCCAAACACTTGAGAACCTTTCATGAAGAACTTACAGCAGGGGAAAGTCGGATATGTACAACTAGACATAAAGGTAGATTAAAAGAGAATAGCACTATACTCTGTGGTAGAATCTATCAGTGAAATAAGAATTATAGTTTATCTAAGGTGATGAATTTGTTGTTGAAGATTTTGTTTCATTTATTTTTGAACTTTGTTTCAAGTCTGTTGTTTAACTTGTAGTTGGTGAATGTGTTTTTTAAACTTTTGTTGATTCTCTTGTAGAGTTCGTTGCGAAATCTATACGTTGACCAGAATATATTGCTGAAATTTCGACCTTTTCTAATGTAAATCTTCTGCCATAATCTATTTTCAAATTGTAGTTAAAATTATTGTTTATTAGTTTCGTTTCTCAGTGATTATGGTACTCTCTCTTCCATAAAAATATACGGCTTTTATTGGAAATGAAAGTACAGAAAAATATTTCCAAAAACTTCAATAAAATAGTTCCCATTTTTCCCACCTCCACTGTATTTTGCCAACATTTTTGAAGTGTCCTCTAAATAAACCGACTGCCAAGAAATTTCCCCTCGTTATTATAACAATCACATGCTCGCTTAATGTTTAACAAAAAAAAATATAGGTAGATAAAGTTTTAGCCAATATAATTAGTGAGTGATTAACTGTTTATTTATTTGTAAATATTAAAAAATAATTATTTAAGCAATTTCAGCAGTATTAAAGCCATAGAGGCCAGTCCCAAGCTGCTAACCAATTGTCCTTGGCCACTCTTGGTCTCCAAATCGAAATAGTTGCAGGCACTAGAATCACTAGAGTCCTCCGGCAGGCAAAGTGAACATTTCTCATCATCCAGGCAGGACTTTTGCTCCTTCACAGACAGGGCACAGCCGCGTTGCAGAGAGGAGCCGACGACCTTGACATAGCAGTAGGAGTTGGCCGAGGTGGGGAGTCCACACTGGGCAGGAGTTAGAGAGGCAGAGGTACCCTTGTTACAGTCAGAGGTCTGGAGGATAAACAATAAAATATTAATAAAAATGAATTTTAAAGGATATTTTAAGGATATGGTATACTCACTTCCGAGCCACTGCATTGAAGGCATTTAAAATCCCTGCGTCCTTGATTATTGCACAATTGGCCGCTACATTTCTGGCACTGACTGTCCCTGGCCGCACACTTGGCCTGGCCAGCCAGGGAAATCTGTGAGAAGCAACCCCTTTCGCTGACGGCAACTTCAGTTTAAAGAGTTTAATTTTAAAATATTTATTAAATTACGTATAAGATCCTGTACTCACAATCATTATAAATAGTCACACAGACATCCAGCTTGTCAGAGCAGCTTATGGTGACATTCTGGCGGGTTGTTCTCAGACAATTAATGCCCTCGCAGCTATAACATTTCGGAGGTTCCACCGCATTCTGAACCCCAGTCTGAACTTCTGCACTTATAAGCTGAGAAGCCAGCAAAAAAGTCAACAAATAAAGCAGCATTGTCCCCTCAGAGCCTCCTTTAGCTTTGGTCAACCGAACACAACTGAAACTTGACTGCAAATAATTTTGAAAAAATCGAAAAAACAACCCACGACACTTGAGAAAAATTCACATTAATCAAGAGTCAACAAAGTGATAACGAAATTACAATGCAGCACTCACCCTCAAGATGTTTCCCCATAGATTAGTATTATTTTTTGCCGGACTTATATCACACGGAATATATATTCGCTTTGTTTGCTTGGCCATTGAAGGGTCTTATCTCTGGCTTAGATAGTTCCGAGTGACTCACTCGCCCCGTGATACTTGCTAATTAAGAATTATTTATTAACATTTGTTTTGATTTGTATTGATATTCTTTTTCGGGGGTTTTCTTATCGAACATTTTCGTGGGTTTTTAATTCTGCCCAAATGTCTTTCAATGGCTAATAGACGGTCACTGGAGAATTTATGTGGACCGGAGTTATCGGCCAAGTTATCAGTGAGTTATTGCAATCAATTTTTATGACACACTGGCTCACAATCGAAGAGTGCAAAAGATATGGCCAATGGGCGACATTTGTGCGTCTTTAATTGAGTTAACTACATTTTGTAGTCGTTTTTATTTGTGGTTTAAATTTAACTTTAATTTTCCTCCAGCTTTAAGGCTAAGGTCAATCCTGCACAGTACTTGTTTGCATACATTTCCCAACGATTTTCCTCGGAGTTTTCCCTCACCAGCAACACGACGAGATTATGTTATAAAATCCGGAACTGAAAAAATAAGTTTTTGGGAGGAAAAAGGAAACGCAAATAATACAAACATAACAAAGAAATATGCAAAGCAGATGAATTGGGAAATAACCACAGGAAAATAAGAGAAATGAAAAAAACGGAAGAAAACTGAAATTGGTAGCTTACACACAGGTCTCGAGCGAATGCGAAAACTTTTTAGCCTTGGTAATAGGGAAAGGCCAAACTGACACAGAAATGAAAATGAGAGTGGAAGAGAATTTTCCGCGTGTTGTAGAGGGGAAGGTTTTGTTTAGTAAATCCACCTAAAAGTATATAAAATTTGTAAAAAACAAGGAAAACAAGAAAATGTGAAAGGGATTTATTTTAGAGTGCCAACAGGTGTTTTCTTAGAGTTAAATAAATATTTAAGATCCATTTTATAATTTGTTTTATAAGGCAAAGGGTTCATTTTGGCACTTTATTCATTAAATTTGTCGATTTAACTTTTAAATTAAAAGTTCTTAAACTTAAAATGTTCTTATTATATATTTTAGACTCTTAAAATTATATTTTCTTCTTTACTCTACAAAGTTATTGTTTTCGTTTAAGCTTTAACACTTTCTCCTTCGTGTTTCTCGACTCTTTCCTTTACGTATTCCCAGTAATTTTTTCGGGAACGCGTAGAAAGCGTCCTTTGGGTCCCTCGAGTATGATATCCTTCCGGTCCACACACTGGATCCTCTCCTCACGCGCCATGCTTTGGTACTCCTGGCCGCCGCTGACCACGAACTGGAACTCATCCATTCCGGCACAGGCGGCGGCATAGGAGCCCAGGCGAGTGACCACCACAATGCCGCCATTGAACTCCGTGTTGTGTTTCAGGATTCTCTGGATGACCGACTCGGCGGCCTGCGATATACTCTGACCCGCTCGCAGGGCTTCCACGGCGAGGAAGGCGGGCAGGTGTCGCATGAGGACATCACCGTCCCCGCTGACCACAGCACCGCCCACCTCGTTATCTGCGTAGATTCCGGCACCCGGCACCGCCGAGTCCCCCACGCGTCCCGGAATCCGGAACTGAGCTCCACTCGAGTGGCTGGCCACATGCAAGCGACCCTCGTCGTCCAGGGCCAGGAAGGCCAGCTGATCGTGTTGACCCTGCTGGATGAGATATTCCTGGCGTAGGGGCTGCGGGCGGAGAAGATGCTCCGCCAACGGAGAGTAGGGACCACAATTATCCGTCTCCGAGGGGAGAACATCACGCCAGAAATTCGGCTGACAGCGTTGTAGGCGCCATTCATTCAGGACGTCCTTGGTGTAGGGACTCGAGAGTGGCTCCTCTTCCTGGTAGCCCAGGGATTTGGCAAATATTCCAGCACTTTGGCCCACAATCAGCGAGTGCTTTGTATACTGCAGGACGGAATCAGCCACGAGGATGGCTTGCCGAATACCCTCCAACCCAGCAACGGCGCCAAACTCCAAGGACTCACCATCCATGATGGCAGCTTCGTATGTGAGATTTCCTGCCTCATCCGGAGCAGATCCTTCGGCCAGAAGGCGACCACATCGCTTGTGCAGACAGGCCAGACAGCCCTGGATCACAGCTTGGCGGGTACGGCGAGGTCCTTCCATCAAGACACTCCACGCCTGCAGATTGGCATCCTTATAGCTCCAAGTACTGATCACCAAAGGATAAATCTTGGTTTTTGGGGAATTTTCAGTATGATTTTTTAGTTTACTGGAGTTTTCCTGAACCGTCCAGGGGGATTTAAGCAGCGGAAGGAGCAGGATAAGCAAGTGAAGGCAAAAAATTTGCGTAAACCTCATTTCAGGAGCGTTCACTAATGACTGAATAGAAAAAGGAAACAGCCAGGCTTTTGGTGATTTCTAGAGAAACTCTTAAAGGTTTTATCAAACTAAAACTCACTGAAAGCAATTAAAAACAAAATTAAAGTTTTTTAGATTAGCTTAAGGATTTAATGGACAAATTCTTAAGCAAAGAATTAACAGAACAGCTGTTTATAGACTTATTCCTTTATTTATTTACTCAAATTAAATACAAAAATTCAACAAAAGATACTTTCGCCAGGCCAGCAGTCTGTTCTCAATGAATAAGTAAAGCTCGGCATTTACACCTCCTCAGATACATTTCATACTCGAATCCCACAGATACATTTTGATTTATTTACTGCAAACAATTTGCAAGTATTTATCCTATTCATGCATTGTCAACAAGCCCAGATATCTGCCAGACAAACTCATAAGATACAATATTTGTTATGCATCGAACTTTGTTCCTATATATGTGTATGAATTTATGGGTGTTTGTTTGTTTGCTCGCCTGTGTGTCTGCCTGCGTGTACATATCTGATGAAAACAAAACTTTTAGGTCCAGAACGCATGTGTGTGTGCAAGAGGGGCGAAAAATATTGCCAATTGTGGATGGAGGGGGCGGGCTGTCAGAATTGCCACCCACTCCTACGTTCGAAAAGGGAAAATGGGAGCAAATATTTCGGCACAGTGTACTTCACAGTTGGGGAGTCTCAGCCATGATTCATAGAAGGCATTTCAGGGCTAACTTGGAGATATGAAAATCATCGGGGAAAATGTTTTTATTGGTGAAGAAAACACTGATTTTTCTGTAAGGGAATTTAATTGAAAAATTGTTGGATTTTCTTTAATAAATAAATAATTACTTCACTACCTTATTTTTATTTCTTAAACATTTTCCTTAATTTTTTTACTTAGTTTTTCGTTTTAAATAATTGTATGCTGATTGTTTATTTGGACCCACAGTTGGATGGCTTCTCCTGGTATTTTCCCCTCATCATTTTCCACTTATCAACAATTGACTTCAATCATATTGACTGCTGATTGACTGATTGATGAAGCCCAGCCGATGGTTTAGTCCAGAATTGCATAAATCCTTGGCGCCGCAGCCTTTCAATTTCCTTTGGGCCCACGTTATTGTGGCCTGCGGTTCGCTGTATCTCCCTCTCTATCACTCCTCCACAGCCCTCTCTCTCTAACGCCATAGACCCCTCTCTATCACTCCATAGCTCCCCAGCTCCCACAACGCTCTTGTAATTGCGTTTATTGTGCGTTTGAGATTTGTAATGCGCTGCCTGTGCCGCTGTATCTGAATCCGCATCCGAATCTGTGCACATGTATCTGTATCTGGTAGGTGCCTGGCCGGCGTTTGTATCTGCGAATATATGGTTGCGCGTGTGGGCTCGGTTTTGGCCGTGTTGATTGAAAATGGCTTAAGTAATCGACAGTTGATTGGCTGATTTGATTGCTGGCGTTGTAGTTCGGTTGTCACTGAATATTGTTCGGTTTGTTCGGATTGAGTTTTGGCATTTGCGAATTGTGGAATTTGTGGGAATTGCCTTTGGCTCGGTAAACGGGGTCAGAAATTTAATGGCCAGAAGCTTGTCTTTGAATCATATATTCGTAAAGTATTCTGCGAATTTATTTGAGACCTTTTTGGGTAGCAAAATCTCAAAGCTTATTATATCTTACCTCTTAAACCCCTAAAAAAATATTTATAAATAATATTACTTGCCTTTATAATTATCTGTAAAAATTACCATATTTTATATACACTTAACCCTAACTTTTTCATTTATTTAGCCCACCTTTGATTTGGTTTTTCTCAGCCACAAAAGTACTTTCCAAAATTAAGAGATTGACAACCGCCAGGCACATCCTTTCACTTCCTTTCGCCTCACTTGAGCGTTTTCCTCAACTTTTCCATGTCAGGTACAATCTTTGAGTCGGCGGGGAACCCTGACCCAGATACGCCTCCTCGTCCTTCCCCCTCCTTGGAGGCTCTTGAGCGGCTAAATAAGCTTGCTGGCTGGCTGGCTGGCTGACTGCCTGGCGGCTACAAACACTTTTGCGCCTGGACGCAGCCACGAGCAGCACTTTGAGCCAGCCGAGCGGTTTTTGGGTGGCATGGGTTAAGTTGCTGTGTGTAGCAAGACGTGAATAACACGCCAAAGCCAAAAGCAAACAAACAAAGTGCCACGAGGAGGAGGAAGGAGGAAGGGGAAAAGGCGGCGGCCGCAAAATGACGCAAAAGAAAATCCACTTTTCTCGCTCAGTAAAAAGTTCTTCACATAATATGGCTCTGTGTGTTGTTGCCACTGATGCATGCTACCTGGTACCTGGTACCTGTTACCTCTTTGCCTTTTTTACCAAAATACCACCATTAGATGACCTGAAAAAGGCTCTGCTCTTCGCCGTTCAGTGGCTTCTTCTTCCACATGCACTCCAAATATTTAACATAAACAAATATACACAAGCGCCACTTCAAGAGCTGTCTCTCAGGCTATGGCTCAATCTTGGAGAAAAATCGAGAGAAGTCTGGAAAATATTTTCATAAAAAGAGGGAACCATAGGTAGGTCTTTAAAGGTCTAATTTCTATTACCATACAATCTAGAAATATTTAAAAATATAGTTAATGAAAGTATAAAATAGTTACTTCTAGGAAAATGTATATTACATATTTATAACTATTTCTACTTTGTTAATTTTTTAAGAAAAACTTTTTTTAAATATTTTATTTAACCTCTAAAAGATCTTATAAATTTCCTTCACAAAGTCTCCCATAGAACCTCCTTTCTTCTTCAACTATCTTTAATCTAGGAAGAGATACCGATCCCCCAATTTACAAAAAACCAGTTCAACTGGACACCCAAAGAGGAGTTGCTGGCCTGAAGCAAAACCCTTGTTGGGTGGGCAATTTTAAGCAGAATATCGCGACATCGGGCAATCAAAACTGCCATGATTAATGTCAGCACAATTGACATAAAGCACTGGCCATGGCCAAGAGCTGGTAGAACTGGGTACTAGTACTGGGCACTGGGAGGAGGTTGCAATTATTGATGGATTATTTACTGTCAGCACTGTCCGTTATGACAATGAGATATGGCCACAGGGCGGGCAGTCGTCGTCTCTGCGTCTGTCTGGAGAATGTCTGCAGCCAATGACATTCACTAGAGAGTTTGCTGCCCTCCAGCGCGACTCATTGAATTTTTCTCCGATTTTTCTATGATTTTTCTCTGGCTTCCTCTGGCTTCTCTCTTTTTTTTTTTCATTAGTTTTTCCTTTTTTTTGGCATCTCTGACTTGGCAATTTATGGCCCAAGCATCATTAGTATTCACTGGTACGTTCCATATATTCTCAGCATATTGCATTGATGCATTAATTGCGCGTAATCACCTTTCATATAAATATCCAAACAATGGGGGCGCACAGGCACCTGTAAAATTCAATATTACACTGGCCAAAAAATTTATATAAAATACGAAATCAAAGATATTTTTGATAGAAGTTTTTACTCCTTCAAATCAATAAAATTTCGTAATTAATTTATGGAATATAGTCTTAGATTTACAAGAATATATATAGATATCTAGATCAAATCTGCTCTCTTAATTTGTATATATTTTAAATTGTTTTCTCTGCAGAACTTTCAAGGCGGGAAGCCAAAGTCAAAGTCAAGGGACATGGCTCTGGTGACGCCTTAGCCCTCATTTACATATTCCGTGTAATTATGCGTGGAAATTACAACGGGAGCGGATGGACAGCGATGGGCAGCTATGGGGGCCACAGGCAACCATCGTCATCATCATCATCATCATCATCATCGCTAACTTCTTGTCATGACTGTGAGACTTTTGGCTTCCAGTCGAAGGCAGAAGCAGACATTTGCCGTTAATTATGTTGACAGCATTGACAGCCGCGATTGGGGATTGCCAGCGATTGGGGGGAATATGGCTGGGACCACCAGCCGTGTTGTGTCATTCGATAAACGTTTAAATCGCCTTGCATTGATAATAACCAAACGGTGGCCATTACGATGAGTCCGCTCTGATGTCCCATCTAATGGATAATTTGTGTTTTGGCCCAAAAAAACTTTTGATTTTGGCCGCCGCTCAATCACATTTCGAATGCAAAACGTCAAACGTGGCAAACGGAAATGAAGCCCGTAAAAGAAGTTATGCTTCTTTGATTCCTGATGACTTGAGCAATTTCCATAAATTTGTTCTGAAAAAAAATGTTAGTAAAAAGCTAAGGGAGTGGGGCTCGAAAGCGGGTCAGTTGCTGTGGAAAAATTGTGAAAACATTGTATTTAACTTAACGTAACGTGACTATATTTAAGGGGAACTAATCCATTTAGTATTTAGTAAAAAAATAAAGGCAAGAAAAGGCATTCGTTTTATTATAATTACAGATCTTTCGTGTGGAAGTGATGCCAGAACGATTTCAGTTAGAGATTGGATCTTAAACAATGAACTTGATCGCTGGAGCTTTGGCCATTATTTCCCTCTTGGGGATATTGGGTGGAGGCCAAGGAAGGCCTAGGAATAAATGCCATCCTGGTTATCATTGGGAGTGGCCAACAAGGGGCTGTGTTACAAATAGGCCATATCCATATACCAGATAAAATATGTAATATTGGAATATTTCAATAAATATAGAAATATACGATTTCCATGCATTTGTTTATTTTTTTTATTTGTCGTAAACAGCGCTCTTTAGGGCCAAAAGTAAACTATAAAATGTACGCTGAAATGGAACTAATCGATTCAGAATTTGTTATAAACATTTTAAAGGCCAAGGAAAATGCATTCGTTTTGATTTAATTACAAATCTATTCTGAGGAAGTGATACCTCATAGGTTTCAGTTATAGATTGGATCCTGAACAATGAACTTGGGCGCTGGAGTTTTTGCCATTATCTTCGTCATGGGCTTATTCAGTGGAAGCCTAGGAAGGCCTAGGAATAAGTGTTGGGATTGGCAAGAAAACCCAAGAAGGGAATGTATTACATACATAGAGAACTAAACTTTCTTGTTATCAAAAAAAAAATTAAAAATCGAAATGATGGAAAAATAAATTTATTTTGTCAAAAATTAGTTTATAAGTTCATAAACAGTAAATAATTCCTAATTAAGAAGGAACTAATCGATTCAGAATTTGTATACACATTTAAAAGGCCAAGGAAAATGCATTCGTCTTCATATATTTACAGATCTTTTCAGGAAGTGGTACCTCCAAAGTTTTAGTTGTAGAACCATGAACTATAGAGCCGGCTTCTTTTTCATCATCTTCCTTACCATGGGGATATACATTAGTGGTTATCAAAGATGTTATCATCCTTATTATTGGGATGAAAACGTGAAGAGGTGTGTTAAGTGTCCTTTATGTTATATAAATAAAAATTAGACTTTAAGGAGTATTTCCTTTTAGCAGAACTAATAAAATTTATTTATTTTATTTGGTTTTTTTGGAAAGCTATTTATCTTATTAATTTTTTAATGAATTTTAACCAATTGAATTGAATGTGGCACACTATTGTGGCTCCTTTTCAAGTAGGGAGGACCCCGGAGGCGCACTTTGCATATCCCAGAAACCACAATGGTAGTGGCTTGGGCTATACTCAAAGGCAATCCATGGGGCAAGCTGAAATTTTCGATTAAGTGCGTGACTTTGACCCTGTCACCCCGCCCCGTAGCAGCTACATAGCAGACACATAAATCGGAGCTGCAAATCAATTATGTTAGCCGTCTGCGAGTCCTTATCTGCCACACCACCACCTCCACTGCTCGAACTCGATCTCCAACTCCACATGGGTCTTGACTATATATAACCCAAGGTCAGTGTGCGTGTCCAGCGCCAAACTTGGATATTTCACGCACGTTTTCGGCATTAATTGATATTTGCAGTAATACGCATAAGTCAAGAACAGGGACGACAGCAGCGACGAAATGAATAGCCAATGAAGTGTCAGGAAACAGGAGAACCAAGAAAAAGTCGTATAGCATTAATAATGTATTTTTTATTTAGTTAAGATATTTCTTTAAAATATTTTAAGAGTTGTTGTGGGGTTTAAGAGCCTTACAAAAACTTGAGACGTTTCAAAGAAATAAATAGTGAAGACTCTTATAAAGTCACCTACAGGCACCTCTATTTGCCTGAATAAATAAATATATACGTAATAATATTTATAAAAAAAATATATATAAAATTAAAATAAAACTCTCGTTTTTTCTGACTGTGTGTTTGGTGCTCTCTTTGAAATCTGTTATGCTGAATTTAGTGCAAACAAAATGCTTTGCCTTACGCAAACGGCATACTAATTACGGCCTGTCCTGGCTAGTGTAAGTATATTCATGTCCCATCGTTCATTGACCTTGGATCCTCACAAATAAGTTCATTTTGAATGCGAAAACCAAATTACAGGCTTAAATATTTACATCTTGAGGGCTTCTCGCTGGCATAATGCAATTTTCAAAGCAAATATTTGATGGTCAATACGTTTAAGGTGGGGAAACTTAAGCCATGAGTGAGTCAAACTTAATTGGGGGTATTTAATTTTAACAGATGTTAAACTAAATTATAATTTGTAGTTTTTAAATTTATTAAAAAAATTAAAATGAAAAAAAATGTACTTGTGCGTCGGCCGGGAATCGAACCCGGATCAACTGCTTGGAAGGCAACTATGCTGACCATTACACCACCGACGCCGCTTGATTTGGCTCAGAAAATAACCCTAGTAAAGCTAAGGCCAGGGAGATAAGAGAAACCGAAAACAGAGAGGCGGAGAGAGCAAGAAATGATGATGAAAGGGGAGGCAATGAGGGAGAGAGTGCCAAGTAAAGATAAGAAAAAGAGCAGCAGCAGCTGCTTAGCGAATCGCCAGAAGTTAAAGGTTTAAGTTTATATATTTATACATATACATACATATTTATATAGATAATAATCTGCACAAGTGATCTCTTGCAACTCTAATGCTTAATTAATGGCTGAGGCTAAAAATAGCCAATACTGCCGTGTTTTTTTTCATTGTAAATAGCAAAGATCCCGGAAATTTATGAGCTGCCGCAACATAAATAAATAAAATGATATTTATGATGATTGCTTATTTGCTTTGAGAGTAATTGCTTAAATTTGTTTGCAAAATAAAAAATACACAAGAAACAAGCATCTTCAGTCATGTAGGTGTTGCGTAGGTGTCAAAGGTCAATGGGTTTTCTGTTCGAACAACTGTGTGTCTGCGGAAAACTTGCTCAACGGCTCCAAATGCCAAACGACGAACAGGCGGAAAAGCCGACAAGTTTTCGAAGCGAGGAAAGAGAAAAAAAAAGGAGAAGAGAAGACTCCGACAGAGGCCTCCAGACTTTGCTTTTGACAAACTTATTAAAAAAGTTTGCTGCCAGTTGGCAAATATCATAATCATCTGCATTTCAGCCGAGAGTTATTTACGCCCCTCACTTTTCCGCAGCTCAACTTTTCCGCCATAATCAACCAGGCCAGGCCACGGCCTCGGTTCCCCTTCGAGTTGAACTCCTCGTCATTGGCAGACTTTTTCGTATTAAGTTTTCTAGAAAATAGTGGAAAATTTTATGCTCTATTAAGGAGTTTTGTAGAGGATTAAGTATATATTAATTAAACACTTTAAAGATTTTTTTAATGATATCAAATACCATTTAAAGAGTTATACTTACAAAAGTTTCTATTGATTTATAAATCGTTAAACTAAAAATATTTTTAGTAGCTTCTTAATATTTATTTTTCGTATAATTAAAAGAACATATGCTGTTACCTTCTTATTGAATTTCAACAAATTATTAATACACCCTTTAAAAAAGGGTATTACTGATCGTCCCTTTATAACTTTTATCCATCAATTTAATTATCTTTCACTCTGTTGTGTGTGTGGAAATGTGATAGTTGATATGTAAATAGTTTTATCAACTGTTTATGGCTCTCACATTAAGCTAGTTAAATATTAAGCTGATGACTAGCATTAAAACCCGCAAATATTAATAAATGTGCATCAAAGTTCCATTGTCGCTGGCCTTAATCAAGTATTTTAATGAAAATATTTCACAAAATATGTGTGTTTATATTAATTTTTCGTAGAGGCATTCCGCACAGCAAGGCAAAATAATAATATAAATGGCATGCAAATTTTTGCTTTGTAACTTTATACATACTGTGGCTAACATTGTGCCGAAAGGTATGCGGTTTTTAGCTACATTATTTATTTATAGAAATTGCTGATTATACATATTTTTTGGGAATTAAAATTCCTTCAATTCCCGGCATACTTTTGGGGGTTGCTGAAATAGGTCTAATGGTTCAGATGGGTATTATTTGGGGTAATGAGTATCTGGTAGCTGGCTTCAGTAGAGAAAGGCTATCTACTGTATTTTTTAACTTATTTATTTGCGCGTAAGCCAAAGTTTTAACGCTGTTGTCCCCCCCAATGGGTACCCAGAGGGGCCATTCTGGGTAGTAAATTACAAAAACGGACAGTAACTCAAACCACTGGCCAGTGGCCATGGGATCGTTCCAGTTCCTCCTCAGCCTCTCCCCAGGAATATATTTGCAAGCTGTGCGTACGGAAATTAAAGGCATCAGGCTGAGAGCAACTGGAACCTACAGGGAAATAAATTTCTATACAAAATATAAAAGATTTCAGGAATTATATAAATATTTACAAAAATATATTTTAAAGGAAAATGTTTGTTTAAAGATTCATAATTATTCCGAGTCGTCTTTAAAATTCCAACTTATTTATATAAAAATATTTAATTTTATAAAAAGTGTTATATTTTTAGTTGATTATACATTTAATATATTATTAGTTATATGTATCACATTTTCTATATACACTTTTCTCTCTCTGTAGTAAGCAACTTGCAACCAGCAACGTCCACTTGAGCTTCATAATTGCCTTGCGGTGCTTTTGGCTAATAGAATTAGAATCTGCACCACATGAGCAATTTTCCACAAATTTGTCGTTCGCCTTATACTATACTATATGTATATATATATCTATACAAACCCGTATATAGATAGTTATGGTATGCCGCAGCTGCTGCTGCAACGACGGGCCAAGAGGATCGCGGCCTCCTAATTAGTTGGCCATGAAGCCGTCGACAGGCGAAATAAAAATAAGCGAAGAGAGACTCCAGCTCCAGCTTCAGCGCTATGCGGTGACCATGTCGCACGATCGGAGGAGATGCTGCAAGGAGGTGGCCGATGTCACCAGAGGTTGATTGGGATCAAGGTGAGAACGAAATTGTTGTCGGCGGTGTGCTGGTGGTGGTGGTGGGGTTGTGTCTGTGGATGCCGCCACCGCGGAGCCATGAATTGTCCACTTTATGGCGGGTGACTGTGAATGTGAACGGGGCAATTTGCCATGGGATGTTCTTGTGGCCCAAAAGGAGTTTTTTTAGTTGTTTTTTTATTTTTGGGATTTTTTATGGTAGAAATAGTTTTTCTGGCTAAAGGTACTCTATGAAATTCTTTAAAATAATAATAAAAGTAAAGCTGTAATTTGTAATTTTTAATAAATTCTTAGTGATTAAAAATCCTCTTGTAATAATAAATAAAATATATAATAAATAAAATAATAATAAAAAATAACCAGCAACCTTTGCCATCAAAGTCTTCCTTGACAGTTTAGTTTCTCCTGAAACAAATTTCCTGCCAGTTAGACAGGACATTTTTGTAAATTTCTACCTTTCACCTGCTAAAACCATGTCACAGGACATTGAAGTATGCGAGCCCCCCACCGATTCCATATCGGCACTAGAGTTTGGGCCGTTCAAGAGCGGTTGGAGCAGCAGGCTGGCCGCCGCCAGTTGGGATAACTCGGTGCGGGTGTGGGATGTGCAGACGGAGACGGGAGGCGCTGCTCCGCGATGCCTGCACATGATGGACTCAACTGTCCTGGATGCGGCCTGGAGCTCGGAGGGCAGCCAGCTGTACATGGGCGATGTCACCGGTAAAGTGCAAGCGCTGGATGTGGCCACCAATACGTTGACCAAGATTGGCAGCCATGAGGCGGGCGTGAGCTGCTGCAACGTGATGCTTTCGCAGGTCCTGATGACCGCCTCCTGGGATAAGACCGCAAAGGTGGGTGGATGAATCTTTCTACAAGTCTTCTTTATTACCTTTTCACTACAGTTCTGGGATCCGCGCTGCGCTACGTTCATCTCCGAAGTCAATCTTCCGGGACGCGCCTTTGCCGCCGATGCTCTGAACACCGTGGCCGTGGTGGCCTGTTCCGACAAGAAACTGCTGACCTTCTCCGTCGAGGGAGGTCACAAGGAGGTGCGGCAATGGGACTGTCCGCAAATTGGAACAACCAACAGCCAGGTGCGAGCCGTGGCCATAACCAAAGGCGCCGCAGCCCAACAGCCCGTTGGCTGGTTTCTGGCCAAGACCGACGGCCGGGTTATTATGCAGCCAGTGCAGCCTCACGTCCACGACACCTGGTCCTTTGAGTGCCATCGCAAGGAGCCCACCATAGGCAGCCACTACGATCTCTATGCGGTGAATGACATTAAAATGAACCACGAACAGAAGACCCTGGCCACGGTGGGCTCCGATGGCAGCATTGAGTTCTGGGACTGTACAAAGCGCACCCGGCTGATGAAGAGCAGCAGCCAGGACTCGGAGTCCATTACCAAGTGCTCGCTCAGCGGCGATGGCCAGGTGTTTGCCTATGCCGTGGGCTACGACTGGGCAAAGGGTCACGAGTACTATGATCCCGCCAAGAAGCCGAAGATATATATGCGATCGGTGGTGGAGGATATGAAGTCCAAGCCTTGAATTTATTGTTACAAGTTTTAGAACTATTTTAATTTAAGTATTTAATTTAATTTAAATATAACCTCTTCAGCAGCCCCTTCAGTTAACGGTTCTCCTAAATACTAACGGTTAAGCTATAGAATTACATATTAACAACAAAATGCAATTAACTTTCCACCATGACAAAGAAAATCGCAACTGTGAAATTTGGAGGCCAGAAAATAGCGAAAAATACTTGGCCCGCCGCATGACAACGGAAATTAAATTGCATGAAATTGGAAAATTATTACACGCAGACACACGGAGAGTGGAAAATGCATTTGCATAGTGTTGAGGTAGCCATGCAATTTGGTTGGCCATTTAAGCCAAATTAAGGCCCCGTTGGAGGCTCGCTACAAGTTGGCCTAAAACCCCGTCTTCCGATGATGGCCAATATGGTTGGTGTGTGTGTGTGTTGCGTGTTGCCGGCGTTCACATGCAATCAAGGTAGCAATTTTCTTAACCAGTTTCCTTTAACCAGTTGACAATTCGTGTGCGTAACGCGGTCTAGACCCCGCCGCCTTGGGTTCTGGCCATTTTTCTAACGAAGACACGACTTGCATCGGACCAAAAACCACAAGGCGCCTATGCACAGTGCCAAGATTTTTTTTTTAAATAAAAGAAAAGGTATTAAAATAAATGGGGAAAAAATTCATTAGCCACTAAGACGTAAGGCCTTATTATTAATATTTTTTTTATAAATAAATTTTTATACCCTAATAAAATATACTTATTTTTACTTGTGCATTTCTCAAGACTCTTCTCATCTTCTTAGACCTTTGGCTGTGGCTTTGGCATGCATCGCCAATCAGTTGGCAGTTTGTTTGGCTTAATCGCCTGCGTAATTGATATGAGAGCTGGAAGGCGGCATCCTGGGCTCTCTCTGTTTTTAATTAAACTCCACAGCTCGTTGGCTTTTAGCCGGCAATTTAACAGAGACATTAATGCGGAGAGAGCCTGGTCAGCCGGCTGATTGAACCAGATGCTAAATGGATGTGGAAATAGAATGAGATGACAGCGATTGATCTGGAGGAGGGATATGCCAGTCGGTAATTGGTTGTTTATACAGTCAAGGCGCTAAAGATTTCAAGACGATAAAGCTTCAGAGTCCATAAAATTCCCCTTCTGTTTGTATTAAAAAATGTAAAAGACCTAGTATAATGCAGTACTTCCTTAACATTGGAATATTTAGTAGAGGTTACCCTCTTCTAACTGATTGTGATTGTCCTGGCTTATGGAATCCCTTTTTAGAAAGATGTATAATACCCTTAACCATCATAAATTTATTTAAAATTTTTGTTTTATGGCTTATTTATTTATTTTTGTTTTCTGTTTGAGTTGAACTCATTTATGCGTATGTGCCAAAAATTACAATTACAAATGGAACCTACCACCGATCGCCCCTGGTGACCCCTTTAACCCCCCTTAACCCCTGGCTGCTGGTGGACAAAGACAAATATTGGGCCGCAATCACTCAGCTGTGAAGATGCCGCAGAGCAAACACAAACGGGAAAACACTGAGCGGCAGGGCCACACAGTGGGCAGCAAAAGGAAAACAACGGTCATCATAATACACAGACACAGGCACAGACAGTAGCGGGCATAAATATGCGAATGCCAAATAAACAAAATGCGCTGCGAGCCAAATGAAATGCCAATTGAAATGCCAAAAACGTAGAGAAAAACGGCGCAGCTGCAGAAAACACAACCAAATATTGCTTTTAAAATGGTTGCGAAAAAAAAGTAGGAAAAAGTGGGAAATTGGGAAAAACAACTGGATATATGATACATTATAGCAGAAAATTACAATGTTTCTTTTTAAATGATTTGAAATATATTAAGGGAAATTTTAAAGGGTTTAAAAATATAATAAATAAAGTAGTTTAAATTTTAAGAAAAAAATTGTACTTGTGCGTCGGCCGGGAATCGAACCCGGATCAACTGCTTGGAAGGCAACTATGCT
>JAEIIJ010017802.1:0-25322 GCA_018904815.1 Drosophila ogumai | reverse complement strand
AATTTAAATTAAAAACAAATTTTTACCTTAATCCCAGTAATCTTCTTTTGCATCCCTGATTGCAATTTCCTGAGTACCGAGCGCTCACTGAACACGCAATTTGTATGTATGACTTCGAGTCCTTTGTCCAACTACCTGGACCACGGAATGCTGGCCAAGACTGCGGATACGTGAGCGCTTGCATTTCCATTCCCTTTTTTTTTTTTTGCGGATTTTTCCCCTTACGCACACATGGATGGATGGATGACCATAACGCTCATTGTTTACGCATTTCCAGTAGTTTTTGCTGATGTCGTAAGCCAGTTTCCGGGGCTGCAGTTGCACAAGATCTCTGGCAGGACAAAAGGAAAATCAAAGACACCTTTTACCTTTCAGCTGTCCAAGAAAATCGATTTTAGCTAAGCTGAACAAACAAATTCTGTAGATAAATATTGAAATTAGTTTTGCAAGGAGGGGGGACTTTACTAACTTGTGGAATAATTTTATAGAATTTTTTGACTGAATTTTTCGAAAAGAAAAGAAAAGGAAAAGGTTTAAAAAGAGTTTCTCCTGTTAACTTGACTTTCTTGTAAATAAATCCTCAAATAAAACTTCGTATTCAACATTGTGCTTTAAGGATATTCGTAGACACATCTGGGCTTTGCTTTTTGGTTCGTGTCACATTTATTTGGGCGGGGAAAGTTTGGCTGTTCAGAGTGAGCTCCCAAAACTATTGATTGACATCTCACTTGTTGTGGCGGTCAGGATGGGATGAAAAGACCGGGACAGACTGGCGCCAGTTGGCTTTGAGGCTCTCTCCCGGTTAAACAATCGCACGCCAGTGAAAAAAATAAAAATAAAAATAAAACGAATTAACCGCAGAGGGAAAACTTTCGACTCGGCCAACTGTTTGTGGCCTGGGAGAAGTCAGGACCAGGCCAGAAACTGGAAACAGAAACAGCGGCCGCCGCAGAAAGTTTTAATCGCTGGGAGAACCCAGATCTCCTGGGGATTCAATCCAGCCTCCGCAGTGTGGACCGTCTAATAGGGATTAAAGTGTTTCTGTTTATCAAGTAAAACCAAGTAAACCCGTTTAGGCATGGTTCATTTCAGTGAGTTTCACTTAGTTAAAAAAAACTATTAGATTACATTAGTTTTTAGCGTATTTAAGTTTTCTTTGAAGTCTGATTTTTCATTTGAAATTTGATATAATGAATTAAATTAGTAGAATAAAAATAGTTTTGACTCTTAAGTTCTCTAGTAGGGCGTCAGAAAAGCCACCTATTCTCACCCAATAAACTGCTTTTTCAACCCAAAAAAAAATTCCGGCATTAAGGCTATAATGGCACACCTCAATCCAGGTCCAATTTGAAGCTGGGAAACTGCGTCACGCAAGTTAAAATAATTACTTATTAATGTGAGTAATAGCGCCGAACCGTGGGGAACATAACGAACAGGCTGCGGCGGCTCGTTTGTCGATCTCAGTTCGAAATAATCGTGATTAATGGCCGTGATTGCCGGCAGGTGACAGCAGTTCGCGAGACCTGGGTCCTTGAAAGGGAGCTGTCGGGGTGGCTGGTTTCGTGCAGGGCAACAACAAAAAAATGACTTAAAAGTCTATTAAACATTTCTCAAGGACACATTGGCCCTGGTTCTGGCTCTCGTTTTTCACAATTCACGCAATTCCGGGGCATCGCGCAGTAAAAATTTATGCTCAATTAATCTCGGAAAGCAGAGCCTGGGGAAAATCAGAGCCAATCGATAGTCCCTATTCCCCCCGGTCAATGATAATGAACGTGGGACCAGTGGAGCTTATTTGACGAAAATCTTCAAAAAATTAAAGGATATTGATGGCTGGTAGTTATATGAGTTTTATTTTAATGATAAATTATAAGGGTTTCCTGGAGAAATATTTTTAGAGCATGTTTAGGGGTGTTGTGTAAATATTTAAAAAATATTTCCAGGCAGATAAATTACTTAATTTATTTACTGATATTTTTGTTACTTAAAAAATATTAAAATTCAGAAAGATAGGCAATATATAAGCTTAGAAATATCTAATTCTCAATAGCAGGCATCGTCTTAACCTCTCCAAATGCATTTTCTCTAAGTGCATCCAGGTGAAAACGACTACATTTCACAGGTTAATCCACCAATGACATCTAGTGGGTAGCTTTGCTGCCTTAAGCGTGGATAATTGCTGGTATGAAGTGATTTACTTAACGTATTAATTTCCGTTACCACTGTTCGCGACACTGCATCCGGGGGATTATTGAATTGTCAGGGTGAGAATTTGTGCATTAAGCTGCATGTCCGTCGATGTCTCGGCTCCCTTCCTCGTCTAGCATAATAAAGGAAACGCAGGGAGAACGCTGGGAAAGCGCAGGAGCAACAAAAAAGGACTTCATTTAATTGGATTTTTTGTTGTGTTTTTTGGACCTGCTGCCAAGAAGCGGTCCTGTTGCAGAGCGGATTCTGCCGCTCAAAAGAAAATATTTGGCAGCGAAAAGTCCAAGAAGAGGCGAAGATGTCCTTTCGAGTCCTTCGACAGGCGGCACAGTACAAAAGCCCTGCCCCAAGCGCATTTTTCGCTCTTCCCTCCCAACAGTGTCTTAGTTCTGGTGAATTTCTGGGAATTTCTTAAAGCAAAGCGGTGAAAATTTTAAGGAATTTGGAAGATTTTTGTAAGCAAAGAGTCTTTCTAAAAAATAGTGACAAAATAATAGTTATTTTTAGATAAAAATAGAAAGTGCCGGAAATAAAGAGGATAAGGAAGGTGGAAGTTTTGAGAGTTTTAAATAATTAAACATTCGAATTGTTAAGCAAATAAAAGCTGTAAAATTTTAAACAATAAATATGATTTAAATTAATAGCATCTTAAATGTAATTCGTATAAATAATTCTTAATAATTTACTTAAAAAATAATCTAAAGTTGCCTATTCTAAAAGTGTTTAAAATACAAGTGCCAGCGAATGAGTTAAATGTTATTTAAAATTTATTCAAACCCCTCGAGATACTTAAATACGCATTTCCCCGTTGTTACTCACTAAAAAAAGGCCTGGACCCTTGAAGAGACCTATTTTCTGGGGGCCAAAATCCCTTCGAGTGGAGTTCGGGAAGTGCTTCTGCGAAATGAAAAACCAAAAGTTTCGCTGAACTTTTTCGGGGACCGAAAACACAGAGAAAGGGTGAAATTGTTACGAGTGGATGGCAGGCAAATAATAATAATAATAATAATAATAATAATAATAATATAGCAATAGCAATAACCGAAATAAAGGAGCTCTGAGGAAGAAAAAAAGTTGCTTTCGGTTTTGTTGTCCCTTTTATTGCGAGGTCCTGGCTCTTGAAATTGTCGCCGAGATTATTGTTGTTATTTCTGCTGTTTCAGTAGCATTTCAGTTGATAATTTGTTCAGAACTTCGAGCTGCCACTTTGTTGGTCAGAGGGAGTCCGGGGGTGGGATTCCCCTTTTTACAGTTGCTGTTGTGCAGATTTTAGCCAGGCTCCCTGGTTCTGTTCTGTTTCTGGGGCAAACAAAATGTTGATGGCTTTTTTATCGACTCACCTGCAGCAGGTGTATTTCTTCATCTGGCTTCCATTCCGAGCCACTCGAGTTGCCTTTTCCTCTTATCCTTCTTGTTCTGGAGTCGCCATGCCGGGCGCTCGTGTTTGTGTCCTTGCGTGTTTTAGCCATTTTCTCCACTTGAGTCCCGAACAATGTTCAAAAGTTCTTAAACCGATGATGAACTGAACACCTGGACAAGAAGTGCATGTGAACGAAAGAGCTAAACTTGCTACTGACTATGTATAGCCCAAGCGTGTTTTGGCCCATTCATTCGATCGCTGTTGCAACTTTGTTAAGCATTTTAATGGAGGGTAGATTAATGCTCAATTGATTTCTACTTATCCCAGTACTTGTTGGAGTTTTAACTTGAAAGTGATACCGATTTAGGACCTTCTTTGAAAGTACTTACATTTTCCTTGCATTTTGTTATTGATGGTAAAAAATTCATTGAGGAATTACTATTGAAAGAAATCACTGCTAAGAAAAAATCATTAGTAAACGAAATCAGTTAAGGGATCATGATTAAAACAAATAAGCATTAATTTTAATTTCGAAAGTTTTCATGTGTTAATTTTTATGAGGTTAATAAATCTTCATAATACATTTAATTGAAATATTTTTCCATTATTTTAAACGGTAAATGTTTAGAAAATATAAACTTAATTTAATTTATATTTATATGATAATTTTTTAGAAAATAAAAACTTAAAAGAAAGATCAAGAATATATATTATTTATGTGGTCGAAAATGACTTCTCCACTAAATAAAATAAAAATAGTTAATTCTTTAATAAATTCCCTTGCAAAATATCAGTAGGGGAAAAAATCAGAAGTGAACAATTACTATATATGGAATTAACTAAATAAAAATAAAGTGAAGTAAATCACAAGTAAACAAATCTCTAAAGTTGTATTTTTAAAATCGAGGAATTAAAAGTTTCCAGATAGTTTCAGAATCATTAATTCAATTGTGTGTAATCTGAGCAATCGTGTGAGTAAATGTTAGTAATCCCATTTCAAGCTCGAGCAAACTAACAGGACTATGGAAGGACTAACATGACTAACAGGACTAACAGCCGTGTGGAAGGCGTTCTAACAGCGTAAGAGAAACTAACTTAACAGTGAGCTTTCGCGCCACCCCCCCGACAAGTACTGTAAAATTCGAAAACCACAACAAATCGCGGCGTTCATCATAAACAATACGTATACGCCCCGTGGCATACCTCCTTTCTTATAAATTTATGACATCATTTGCAAATCGTCATGTTTTGTTATCGGGCGCTAAAAATAACGCCCACAGATTTATATTTACGCTGGGATTTGCAGAGATGTCTTCAATCTCCTGCGCAAATAAGGCGATGCGAAGCGAAGCCCCTAATAAACAAACAAATGGGCTAAAAGGCGTCAAGCGTTGAGTAAACGAATGCCACTAACGCTGATTTGTTGTGGCTGTTCGAGCCCTTAACTTTTAATCAAGGATGCGAGCATCCTTTAACCCACTTCCACTTTTCTTGGAGTACAACGTGTGTTTGCCTAGTCGCCTTGGGAAAAGTCAGGGAAATCGAATGGAAAGTTTTTAGTGCTCTTCTTGCTGTGTTATTTAACAACTTGATGCATTCGAAAGTTAAACTACTAAACGAGTTGGCAAGCAAGAAGAGGTGGAAACTATTGCCAGGATATCGAGTTCTGTCTTTCTTGATTAATATAAATGAACTTAGTGACTGTAATTACAACAATTTGCATAAGCAAATAATTAACTATACTTGAAATTAAATTATTTATTGTAAAAATAAGACTGCTTAGCAAGGGAAATTAAAAGGAAATGCTTAAATAAAACCATTTTAATGTCCTTTTAAATCAAATCTCAAAATTTGTAGCTTTCAAAAATTTAATTAGTAAATTAAAATAATCCGGAAATATAATTTATTTTCCAATATTTACACAAAATACAAACTAGACTAGAATACATCGATAAATATTTGGGAAAAAAGTCAAAAACAAAATCTTTTCAACACTTTTAAAGAGGGTCATCCTCCCTTCACTCTGACTCAAGGCTCATTCCGACAAATGATGGAAATGCGACGTGTCTTGGGCACGGGCATGCCCTGGAACTGTGAATGCTCCTTGGCCAGTATCTCGTGCGTGAAATTGTAGCGAGCCGTGTGGCTCATTATGTACAGGGAGCGTCTAGGAAGCAGTAGATCGGCGTAGAACTTGTTTTCCAGCGACGCCTCCTTTGGCTGGTGGCGATATGCAGCCTCATTATCTGCATCCTTGGAGTCCGTTTCCTTTGCATTCGCTCCTGATTGCTGGTACCGCTGAGCATCCGTGCGTACAAGCCGCATGACACTGTCGCTTAGAAGGCTGATGCCAGAGATTGTGGTGCCGCAGTACTAAGGAAGCATTTAAAAAATATATATAAAATATATTAAATAAATATACACTTCCTCTCACCCTGGTACTATCCACATGAGGCTTGATAACCCCATCAGCTGCCAGATCCAGGATGTGAACATATGGCATTACGGCGCCTTCGAAGGCCACCTGACGCACGCGCTCCAGAACCTCTCGGTTTTGGGGGAACCACTTCTTGCGCTCTGTCTCCCGGAAGCCATGGATGGCCTAAAGGATCTTGGTTATAAAAATATAATCATTAAATGTGTATTTTATATCTCTCACATCATCCCAGTGATCAAACTCGTAGCGCAATCGACTCATATAGGGCTCTATTTCCTCGTGAAGCTGCTGCTCCTCTGATTCGCTGATAAAATCCGTGATAATGCGCATGTGCAGCCGAAAATCCTGTTGTTCCTCTTCAGGCCATTTTCCCATGAATGCGGTTAAGTTTTTGTTAACAACTTTACTATTTTCCGCAACTAATTTAAGAGATAAATTGAAATATCTGTGAAATTTTTCTGTATTTTCACTTACCCTGACGATGACAGCGTCTTAAAATTTGCCTAAGAGGTGAGCATTTGTTTAGGATTAACATTTTCTCAACTATTTTCCACAAAACTTTAATGTTTTGAAAGTTACGTGCAATTGCAAAAAAAAAGAATAAATAAAACCGGCAATCAGCTGTTTGATAATGGCATGGCGTTGCCACCACGCCAACTGTCATCAGCTGTTGCTGAAAGCTGTTATCAGTTATTGACCGTTAAGTTTGAAATTACTGAGCAGAATTACTTTTAAATGTCTGGATATTTTCCTCATTTCCCTGCCAAAAAAATTCACACCCTCTGCCCCATAGGCATATTTAGCAATTTAATTTTGTTTTTTCTTTTTTGCTTTTAAAGGTGCGGCATCCTCGGTTTCTTTTGCTTTTGTTTTAAACTTTTGGCCCGTGTATTGGCACAGTTTTGTTATTGTTTGAAAGTCTGCCTGCTGCAGACAACATGGAAATTGAGTGGAAATTCATACAGCTCTTACAGTGGGCGGGGGACTAGGTTTGTGGGGGTTCAATATTCAATTTCGACAGTTGTTTCTCCGTTCAATGTTGCAGCTGAAGTGAATTCTGATTAATCCGCAGCATATCATATTTATACAATGGGAGCTCCAGTTGTTCAGTTTTTTAAAAGTAATGGGTGTTAGCCTTATGGTATAAAACATTTTGGAAAAATAAATAATCGATCTAAAGAAGGACCTTAAGAATGATGTGACTTTAAATTAAATCTTAATTTTGAACTACTTTGAAATTGAATTCTTTCGTTAAATGCAACAAATTTAATTTATAAAAAATAGATAAACGAGAACCAAGGCTGCCGAGTGAGTAAAAGCACCATTGATGGAACAAACATGGCCAAATTTGGTCTGTACCTCTGGGAATCAATTACCCAAAATTCCACCTTTTCCCTCATCAGCGGGAATTCACACGAACCAAAAATCCACAATGCCATCAGAGGGGCTGCAGAGTGAAATTTATTGGAAACATGGGCACACAACCTGCCACCAAACATGGCTAGAATTTCGGCAGTTCTGGTGGAAAAAGCTGAATAAAAAACAATAGCAATTTGTAAGGCACACATAAAGAGACCCAAAAATACAAAAAAAAATAAAGAAAAAATAAGGCAGGCCAGCGGAGTGCATAAAAATTGAGGGGGAGGCACGACGAGCAACAATTGAGCGGAAAGTTGGTGGGGATTTTTAAGCCATTTGCCGAACCGACCGCAAAGTGATTTAATCAATGCAAATGACGGGCCGCTGTGCCTCATGCGCCGACATAAAGCGTTAATGGAATTTCTGCCGGGGTTCTGCAATAGAATCCCTATCCTGCCATCCTCCGCCGGGCCACAACATACCCAGCATCCCCATCATTGGGGCTATGTTCGGACTGTTTTCCCGTGCGTTGGTGTGTAAATGATAAATGAGGGACACTGTCGGAGCCCGCGTGCAACTGTTCCGGCCGGAACCACCGGCAACACCAGGCCACTCCGCCACCGACACCAACAACACCACATCGGACCATTAGGTGCCATTGTCCTTTTTGTTCGTCCTTTTTTTTTTTTTTTTTTGCCTCGAAAAGTGCCTCCTTAACCGTGGCATCGCCCAGGACAACGGCGAGTATTGTTCTGTCCCGGGCCCATCTATTGTTGCCACGCCCATCCTTTGAAGTCGCAAGATGAATATTGCCCAGCATCCAAAAGCCATCAGTTATAGGGACTCGCCCCCGCGAAGTACGCGGAGTGCGTCGTTTACGACTTTTATTATTAGCTGCACGATATTTAAGGCGACTCCCTGGAACTTTCCCGAAAAAAAAGAAAATAACAGTAAAAATAAATTATTTACCAGGTACTGCCATTGTTCTTTCTGTTATTTGCAGTCTTACATAAAATGTTGCCCAAATAAAATAACTTGCAAAAGGTAAGTTATAGTTTTCAATACGAAAATAATGTGATACTCTATTTAATTATTAAAAAAGTATTTCCAGAATAACTTAAAGAAAATCGAGAAAACCCAGCCTCTTCCTTAAATCTCGTTTTGCTGAAAGCGAACTTCAGATTTGGCCAAGACAGAGCTTATGATGAGATTTTAGTTGCATTTGTTTTGGCCTTTTCCCAGTGAAGGCCGCTTTGCTGTCCAGGATTTACTGCGTATTCTGGTTGCTTTGGCAACGGCAAAGCCGTTTGAGGATTATAGACCTCCTCCGGCAGACCCTTTTGCGGTCAAAAGTTTTCTTGCCGGGCCAAAGAGCTTTCAAGTTGCCTAAGGAAACTGTGAAAACACAAGGAAAATACAACTAAGGAGTGTGCAGCATCGAAAATCTAGTTCTCTTAGACCCAACCAACCCAACCAACCCAAGTAGATGCATTAATGCCTCAGTTTACATTTATGCGTATTCAGGAAAATTGTAATATACATATTGTAACAACGCAGCATAAGCACTACTACATATATGTACATACATAGCTAAGAGGAAAAGCGAGACCAGCAGCATGTAAATCACTCAATAATGGGCGTTTACTTTTACGACCACTGTATTTATTTGCGAGAATGCTTAATTGAAATGGACGCAGTTTGGCACGTATGTGCTGATCAATATGTGAATAATTAAATAGTAATTATTTTATTTACGCACATGGGTGCACAGAGAGCCCAGCCACAGCCGATACTATCAATCATATTTACGGCCATAACACAACAACAGTGAGCCTGAATTGACAGCTGGGCAGGCTCTGGTCGTAAAATGGGGTTTGCCATTAATTACCGGCACAGTACCTTGTTGTTCAAAGTGCTAAATAGTAAATATGTTGAATTATTGCATAGATCTAAGTAGAAACTCTGTAAATTCAAATACCGATAAATAACGACAGATCGATAAATGTATATCGAAATCACAGGGCTGCCACTACATTTTTGGTATTTTAAGGAATCAAAAAAGTCACGAATGTGGGCACACTGTTTAGCGAAGCGGCAATTTGCGGCGTCAAGACAAAAAAAAACTACAAGTTAAATGTTATTTTACGACAATTAAACGCCATGGAAACTATTAACTTTAATGAATTTACGCCCAAGGAGCGCTACGAGATCATCAAGGCCTTTCTGGTCAAGATGCAAGGGGCCAACTCCGTGCCCAGCCAGGACTGGCATGTGCAGAAATTCTTCAAGCATTATTTGCGTAAATTCTACCAAGTGCCCGATAAATTGGTGAATGATATAGCCTACTGCCAGCGCGCTATGAAGTCGCATCTAGTAACACATCAGGTTTGCCTTGATCTACATATTATTATTAAAAAAAACATTTACATATTTACATGTTCTGTCTTGCAGACAATTGTTGATGCTTTTGGGCAACAGGCTGACGCCGTAAGTACTCCTAAGATTGTTATGTTTCTTTTATTTAAAGCCCTATTGCCTTGCAGGCCAAGATCAAGATCAAGAACACCTACCTGCACGAGCTGGAGGAAATCTTGTACCAGTTGAATGCAGAATGCCAGTATTTAGTGCTGCGTCTTCAGGACGACATCGATCGCTTCTGCTTGGCCTTCACCGAGCACGACCTGAAGCCGGATGAACAGGTCATCAAGGACATTGTCAGTCAATCCATAGTGCCGCTCATCGTTGCCCCGGAAGTGTCCATCAAACCGTATTTCGTTGCGGAACGTCCCACCGAGGATCAGTTGCTGAGGAAGTATTTCGTCATGGAGACTCCAGGGGAAAGGGCACTAAAACCCGTCGTGGCTCCGGAACCTCCACAACCGCTGTCGTTGGTCTCCCCACCCAATGTGGTTGCAGCAAGCCGCCTTAATCTGCAGGCAGCCCTCCAAAGAGCTCGCTCGCAGAACAAGCCGGCCGAGAAGATGCCGGAAAATGATCAGCCAAAACGCACCAAGGAGTTATTTCTGCAGTCCGTGGGACTCTGCACGCACAAGGAGCACCAGCAGCTCAAGTTATCGATGATACAGCTCCAGAAGCGAAAGCCGAAGCCAAGCGAAAAAACTAAATAATGTAAGCGAAGACCAAGTGTGTATTTAAAGGTTGAAGAAACAAAGAATTATCTGTGTTTTAACGATACATTAAAGATAAATTATTTAATTTACGTTATAATTTGATTGAACTGAAATATATTCCATTAATTTGTGATAAAGATGTATAGTGCTCAGAAGTATTGTTTATTGTTTTAAATAAAAAATAAAATAAAATAAGAAACCTTTTATGTACTTGATTTGATTACTGATTGAATATCAGAATATCGATTTATAGAACATGTATCGCAATATTAAAATGATTAATAAGGCCTATACTTCTTAAGAGCAAGAAGTATAAATAAATCAATAAATAATTAGTAAACAATTATTTTACATTGAACCGAAGAGAACTGTAGTTTATTGAAATATTTTTCCAGTGTAAATACAAAAGATATAGTATCTAACCGATACATTAATGTATTAAACATATTATTCTCTTCAAAAAGAGATATTTCTGCAGTTGGTTGGTTCAATGCAAAGCGAGCTGAAGCCAGCTGGCTCAAGTAGTAGCTGCTTACATCCAGGCACATCCTGAAGTGTATAACCCCCGACAGTTGACTTCACATCAAGGACCCCGAACTCGGAAAGTTTGCTGCACATTTTATGGGCTTTTTGGGGGACTGCTCTTCCTGGCCAGATAGTTGAAGGGCCAGAACCTGTTCGGTCAGCTTGTCATAGTCTTCGTTACTCTTGTTGTTCACCTTAGCGGGGCCAGACTTTTTTAAGAACGTGCTCCACTGCTTGAACTTGTCCATGTCCAACTCCTTGCCATGCAGGTTGTACATTTTAATGGTCTTCTTGACAATGGAAGCCTGCATCTTTAGATCGGTTACCGTCTTGGTAATGGCTACCAAGGCGATGTGACAGCGACTGTGCTCCAGATAGTAGCCATCGGTTTGGCAGCTGCTGATGATGGCCACCACCACATCGGCCAGGGGCTCCCCCACAGCCTCGGCCAGTTTGGGTATCTCGAATTTCGAGAACACTGCTCCGGCCAGTGGAGTGAGCACCACCTCGCCACGCTGCACCTGGTGGGGCACCACCTGGCAGTACTTGGCCACCGCCAGCAGGCTGGCCTGCTTGAAGGACAGCACCAGGAGGCCGCGCAGCACAAAGGGTTGGTTCTGCGGCGGTTCACGGACCCAATGGGTCTGGATCTTCACCTCACTGCGGATCAATGTTCCTTTGGAATTTTTAACAGCCAACTGCATAGACCAGGACACGTCCTTCTTTTTGGCCTTTGCTGCAGCTGCCTCCTTGCTGAAGGCGAAGATCACATTCTCGGCAAAGCGGCGACTGGTTGTGGATTGGTCGTAGGAAGGCTCCTCACTGAAGTCAGGGCAGATTTCGGAGAATGTCTGCTTGAGTTTTACAAAATCAAAGACGAATTTCGGTTTCGAAAGATCCGACATAGCGCTGAAATATTCATATTTTGAATGGTTGTTTACTTGAAATTTTATGATCTAATTAATGTAGAGACTTGCAGGGAAGTGGAACAAATGTGGATATATCAGATTTCCGACGGAAAGGTATTTGATTTCAGCAATAAGTCACGTACAACTTTGTAAATAATAGTAGGGAACAATTGTTTTGCTAGTAAAAAAATATAAAGCTTTCAATCCATATAGTATATAAGCAAAGGTTCATATTCTTCCTCAAGATAATGCCCCTATGAAGTCATATAAAGTAAACAAAAAAAAAATTGCTGATATTGGACTTTTTTTTAAAGCGTTTCTTGATCGGTATATCTGTATGTTATATAGTA
Source organism: Drosophila ogumai (assembly GCA_018904815.1). Taxonomy (NCBI): domain Eukaryota; kingdom Metazoa; phylum Arthropoda; class Insecta; order Diptera; family Drosophilidae; genus Drosophila; species Drosophila ogumai. Next base: position 13,044 of record JAEIIJ010017802.1, on the reverse strand, counting down.
TAATTATATATACTTTGCATTCACTTAAAAAAAAGGGGAAGTGAACCCTTAAAAGTTTAATTCTTGGAAACATTTTATAATTAATAAACAATTTTTTTAATCAAGGAAATGATTTTTTGAGTGTATTCGCCAAGAGAAATTCAATCTCTAGCTAGCTTGCTTTCCGTTGTTCACCATCTGTTTTCCCTTTCAGTCCAAAGCTTATCAGCTTTTTAATTATTTACACTTTTTTAAACACAACACTTGGGTCTCAATATACATACATACATATATATTTTTCTTTATCTTTGCACATATCTAGATTGCATTTTATAAATCTTTAAAAATCACATAAATATGCACTAATTATTTGCAAAGATTCACGCCTTTTTGTAATAGTTTAATTGTATTATTTAGGGCGCGCAAAAACAAAAACTTTACTGAATCTCTAACAATATTTGTTTATTTATCTTACATATATACTAAGAAGCTGAGACTCAGCGATTAATGACGTTTTTATATAGCTTGCAATCCGCCCAGTTGTCGGAAACTGACTGAAATCCGAACGGAGCACTGAACAAAGCCGAAGGCAATCCCCTTTAACCACATTCATATATAAAGTGCATGCACACATGGATATATCCAATTCTTTAAAGTCGGACACGATCACTTGCACGATCAGAGCAGGGTTGGACAAAATATATAATTATCGATACTTTTTATTATATATTAATACTTTTACTTTTATATATTACAACTTTTAAAATTGTATTTGTTCTATAGGTTGTTTGTTGGTTACGATTATTTATCATAAGATTGACTATGCTTATTGTTTTTTACTGATTTATAAAATACAAAACAATTAAATCCATAAAATCTTAAATTAGTGAATAATCCTAGATAATTTTTAAGAGTCTATATTACATCAAAAGTAATTTTAAAAGATAAGAGGATAAAAGGATAACTTTACAAATTGAAATATTTAGATATTTCTCTTTTTAAGTCCTTGACTTTAGAAATTAAAATATATAAGCTTTAATTATTAAATGTTAATAATTTAAAGAAGCACTGTATCTAGAATGTAAATTGTTAATTGAAGTTCACCAGACCAAACCTCTTATTTTTTTCTTTTCAAAAACCCCACCGACCTAGTCAAGAAATCATAAATCCTTAGCTCCTGCTGTTGAATTCTGCTCATGTAACATCCAGATGAAATGGAATAAGCCTGAGATTGTGCCACTTCTGCCTGTATTCTGTATGGGAGAGCTGGGTGGTGTTTTTCTCTGGTCTCATTTGCATATGTGTGGGTTGCTGTGGGTGGTGTCTTGCTTTTCTTTCTTTCTTTCTTTTTTATTGACTTGCCCGTCTGTGACTTGCGAGCAATTTGCATACGAAATGTATCTGCACTTCCCCGCAGTGCCGCCACTATTCCGGGGTATTGATATGCCGCATCCGAAAAATGCACAGCAACAACAAAGGGCATGGCACAATAGACTGCTGTGACCAACTGACAAGTGACACTTTTTCAAATTGAATTTCCCCACCAAACTCGCCGTGGTGAAGTGGAAAACCCGATGGGATAGAGCTGAAGTGGCCCTTGCCGGGCATGTCAGATGAGTTGTCATAAATTCACATAAGCACACAGGGCAACGAGTATTCTAAATTGAGCTGCAGTTTTCATTTTCATTTTCTTTATTTTTACGAAACGGATTTAGCCCAATGGATGGTTGCGCCAATGACATCTTAGCCCCCATTATCCTGGCGGTAATGGTGGCCAATGGGCATCCCCTGACTCTAGACGAGATCGCCGATGGAGTGTCGGAGGTGATCTACTCTCAAAGCTTCGGTGAGGGTATGCAGGAGCCGATTGGCGATGCTAAACATAATCAAAAGAGGTCTCACCATAGGAGGAGTTAACATAAAGGATCAAAACTAAAAGCAAAATTGTGAATGCAGTAGTACACCAAAAGTTTTAGAAAAATAAAGTGAAAACTTTTAAGACAGTTTACAAAATTATTTAAATTATATAACTTTAAGGAAAGTCTCTTTCCCTCTGATTCAGAAATTTTAAAGCTAGAAAAAGGATGCTGTCTATATTTTTTTATACATTGTAAGGACATAGTATACATACCTTTACATATATTTATGTGTATGCTCTCATACCTTCCTCCTTGAAACACGTGTGGAAAATGTACGGACGAAGCGAGTTAAAAGTTTTCCAGCGTCGCGAAAAATTGTTTATGTTCCGCCCTTAAAAAGGAGCAAAAAGGGAAACATTTTTTGAATATGTGAAGATGGCGGAAGATGGCAGCCAAACTACGAAAATCGCACTCATGCGGCTCCGGCGGTGCGCCAATGTGGATGTGGTTAAGTCGTCGTCCGCGAAGGAGAACACACTCCCTTTGGGGAGCAGGGGGGTATTGTCAGCACCTTTGTAAGCGGAACCCCACACGTACGCTCGTTCGCCTAATAATCACGTCCCGTGGAAGCTCATTAAATTCGAAGGTGAAAAGCAGCCTTGCCTGTCTGTCGCCAAGTTACTGCATACTTTTTCACATAAATATATCCGCGGGCAGGTAAGTAAAAGCTGTGAAGCTCAATTACATTGTTGCTTTTCCTTAACACACAGTAAAGGGGTGAATTATTAAAGATTTATTTATTAACAATTATAGCAAGGGTTTATAGACTAGTTTTGAAGATCTAGGCCAAAGACTAGGAGTTAGTTTTTAATTTGAAATATTGTAGTTTTAGTTTATTTAAAAAAAATATTTTTTGGGCTATAGGTTTAATTTAAATTTAAATTTAATTTAAAATGAATTTATAACCTCAAAAGGGTATTTAAAAAAATATTTTTGTTTTCTAGTTTATAGTTTTTTTCTGTGTACCATATATTTAACGAAAAAAAGCGTTTGTTGCGATAGCTTTGTGGATCATTTTTTATTGGAGTCATGAATCCAATTCAGTTGCAGCCTGACTTCAAGGGGAGCCAAACGGTTCTGAGACGAACAGAAAACGCAGTTTCAATTGTTTACATTTTCATACAGAAGTGTTTGTGTGAGTGCTTAAATCTTTACCCCAGATCATATAACTCAGCATTTTTTTGTAAACAAGCCATAGCTTCATGATAAACATAACGGGTACACATTGTGTAAGAGTTCCTGAAAAATCATCATTCTGTGAAAAATCGTTTAAAAAAATAAATGTTAATGTTAAAAATTAGCTTAAATATCTTCAAATTATATTTTTAGGCTGATGGTGAAATGATCTTAAATATGTTTAAATTACATAAAGCTTAAAATAAAGTTTACTGACAAGGCTTAAGCCTTAAGTTTTATTTAAATTTAGAAATATCTACATTATATAATATTTTACACAACAATAATATTTTGTAAGTTAACCACATTGAAAAGTTTATATTTTAAAATAAAAACTATGAAAATCCTAACAAGCAAATTTCATCAAATAAAAAATATTAAATTACAAATTAAAGTACACATATTTAATGCTTTCGTTCTCTTAGGAAAATGAGTGCCTAATATCTTTGTAAATTTTCTGTTTACCTTACGTATTCATTTACTTATTTACATATATTTGTTTAATATTCTCCAGAAAATCATGGCCAGCGGATCCCAAGGGCGTGCCAATGAATTCGACTTTAAAAAGCTTTGCGATACTTTTGCCGAGATCTGTCCCGACTTTCGTCGTGGCCCGGAATCGCAAGTTCTGGAAAGCCTGGACTTTGCCAATCGGGTTTTATTCGAGCTGGGTCCCAAGATGCGCCAGCTGAAGCAGAGCGGACTGGATCAGATGTGGCACCTAGTCTTCAATGGCGGAGGAAGCGTCTATGTCTACACTTATACTTTCCAGAAGCCGATCACCGGCCAGCCCCGCCTCGGCGGCGGAAAGCTCTACCTGACCTTGAAGCAGGCCGGCCTCCTGGCGGCCAGTAGATTCTGCTCCCTTTTGCCGCTGCAGCACAATCCTCGGGACAAGATTCTGCTGACGCCACTCGCAAGGGCCGTCTTTGATCCGTCGAATATGTCGAAGATTGCCCAGGCCCTGAGTAACCTCTTTTACAGAACCATCGACACTGGCGATGTGGTCCGGGCTGTGATCAGCAGCTGCCAGAGCGATGGCTTCCATCTGAAGCACAGCCAGAGTCACATTGCCCTGGTGGCCGTGGGTGTCACAACCCGTGACTCGTCGGATCGCAAAAAACTTCGCAAAAAGACCATTAAGCAGTACATCAATTGCGGCAAGGCCTTCGACCTTAGTCAATACAAGATATACAGTCAGTACTCCAAGATGGACCAACAAGTTGCTGCAGAGCCTCCGATTCCAGATCCAGATCCTCCCAAGGCTAAGCAAGCCGGGCGTAATCTGAATGTGAGCGGTGTTCTGCGCTCCATTGCCAAGTCCACCGATGATCCACTGAGTGGCGAGACCATTGATATGAAATTCAAGGCTCCGAATTCTGAAAAGCAAACCAAAGTGGAGGGCATGGCCATGTCAACGGAGGTCCTGCTGGAGGGCACAACCATGGAGCTCATGAGACGCAAGCTGTTGGGGTAAAGGAAGTCATTATCTGGCTCGTCTGCTGGTGGCTTGTAAGACTACAAAACTACAGAGAATTTGAGATAATCATATTGAAAATTTAATTCTTTTATTTTCAATAACTTTTTTAAATATATTTTGATTTTTAACTCAATAAAAATATAAAATAAAATCTATATATATACACAAACTATCTCTTAAAAATCATCACCTTTAGCCCAGAATTCAACAAGCATTTTAATAGAGAACATTTTTCGCTCAAAATGTATTTTCTCAAGTGTCCACGGGAGTTCCCATATGTGTGTTCCCTTCGACCACATAAAATGTGTTGAATTTTGTAATTTCCGCCGTGTCCTCGCCGCCCTTTGATGGTGGTGTCAATCAGGCATTAATTTCAAGTGCTGAACAATATATATGGGTCTCGAAGGCGATGCCGCCGCAATCCTTAGACCGTAAAATTTTACGGCCAGTCTCATTTTTATCATCGAACCGGGGCGGAAAGGGGGCCGCATCGGTGCCAAAATAAAGGCGGGTAAGTGCACAAAAAGGGCGAATGCGGAAGATGAGTTCGCAGTTCATAAAACGGCAGTCGGGCTGCTGCTGCTGCTGCTTCTGCTGCTGCGACAACAAAGCAAATTGGTGGACAGCCAGGACATGGGACCTCCGATCCGGCGCAGGATGTCCGCATGGGCGAGTGTTGCTGCTGCGGGCGTTCCCTTTTACGGTCATCGGGTCACTAGTAAAAATAATCTTATGACCGCTTATCTGCCCCCACAAAGCGAGGGAGAGCTCTCTCTCTATCGGCCTGCCATCTGCAGAGCTGCCTTTGAGGACGCACGCGGCTTCCGGAGCAGCGAAGGACTCCTCCACGGCACTTGAATGGTATCATACAAGGCTTTTATTTATGCTCAGCGTGCATCGTAGCTTCAATATGGAATAAGAATTAGTTATTGAATTAGATTGGCCTTAAAAGAGAGGTTGTTTGTTTTCTTCCTAAAATAATTATGAATTAGGAGAGAGTATAAAAAGATTGTATTTAATATATTTAATAAATTATCTTTGGGCTTGTGGCATTTATAATTATATTACCATAATTAGGTTCACTTCATTTTTGACTTGGAAATCTTTTGTTAAATGGGATTTGTTAATTAAACTTTACAGTGCTTATAGTTAGGTAGCAACTTAAAATCGTCTTAAGTTGTTATGGCACTGTCTTCTTGAAATTAAGAGAAATGTTTGTATAAGACTATAAATTAAATTCAATTAAATGAATATGTTTCATCCTTTATTAATTATTATTCAAGTAATATGTGTGACAATTTAACCAACTTTAAATTTAAAGAAAATAAGTAAGACAGTACCTTCTGTATGATTTAAAAATATCACGTATACGTAGTGTGCCCAAGCTCCAATTAAACTTTTAATGGATGAAAGCAACTACGTAGTGTCTTAATACCATGAAGCTATAATTCATATAAATGAGAATATATTTTGAAAGAGATTTATTTGTTAACCAACAAAATTTATATTTATTTATCTACTTGCTCCGTAAACAACATTTAATAAGTGTTTAAATAAAATGTGCTACAATGAGTACAAAAATTATCTTGAAATATCCCAATCTCCCTCTCAATCTCAGACCATAACCTAGATGCATCCACATTACCTGTCCATATCTAAGCACAATGCAAACTACCTTCATTTTCTCATCAAATGTTTCACATTGTGTATGTGCCCATAAAGGATGGATGTGCGGTGGTGGTGTAGGCGAGTCCTGGTAGCCGCCCCAAGAACATACATAAAAGCCTTTGGAATTGCGAACCAAGTTTGCAATGTACATATGTACACATGCGATTGGGTTTGTTACGAGTATTAGGCCACTCTGAAGGTGAATGGGTCCCGTGGGCGTATTTCGGAATCTCAACGAGGCCCGCGGATGTGCTGACAAGACCTTGGGCGTGTTTGCGATGCGATACAACTTTGCCGAATTTTAATTGATTCCTTGTACTTTGTTCCACGTACTTTGTCTATCCGATAATGAGGCTGGAATATATACACACAAAGTGTATTTACCTGTGGGGTTGAGGCATATTCTGAGCCGATATTTATTGCTCAAAAGACCATTAAGCCAGTGCCATAGTCATTTGGATAATTGAGTCATCAATTCGCTTGAATAAATCTTTTCTACGACCTTTTACTGCAACATGAAGAGGTGAATTGATTAAAAACATACATTTATTTGAATGCAGAAGGAGTTCTCAGTCTTAAGTGGATGAATGTTGTTGGATTTAAGTCAAGACAACCTGCAATGGAAGCCCGAGGAAATTTCTTATTGATTTGCCTTCGATATACACTTGACCCACTCTCGCAGGGACCCACTGGGATTTTCGTCTTCCCCCATTTAATTTTATTTGTTTTCGGCGTGCTGCCAGAATTTTATATTTATTTTTTTTAAGGCAGCAATCGGCAAAGGCCAACACAAGTAACTACATACGTATATACCCATACATATTGGTTACATTTATCTATATGGGCTTGTACTTTTATTGGCGTTTCTGCATCTGTGTATCTTTGCCATTTGAATGACTTTTTCTGCTTTGTGTATCACCGATATTCAGCATTCGATTTCAGCTGTCTCGCCGTTTGCAATAAAAATGTTGATGGAATGGAATGCTGCTAGTGAATTTTATTGGCTAATCCGACGCCACGAAATAAATTCTAAAGGAAAACAAACAATTAAAGCCATTTTGGGGAATGGTATTTATATTATGTTTTACAGTGAATAAATGTTTTATGAAAGGTATATTTAACTAATTCTGACTTCTTTTAGACTTTGCAATCAATTGAAAACTATTTGAATTTATGTTTCATTATTTTTAGAACACCTTTCCATCAATAACAAAATCAATAAAATTGTTCCCGACTTTGGAATTTTAATTTTAAAACTATTAATTTAATTTGTGTATATTTTTAGACCAACATTTCAATTTATAAATATTGTAAATTTGTAATTTGTATTTCCCCAAGTGTAAGTTATCTCAAACATAACAAGCCTCACTTGCGGAAAATGCCGGTTCAGGCTCGTAAATCGCCCAAAAAACACGCTCCATGCATAACCAGACCATGAGTTTCCGCCTCTATTCGGGGCCAAACACGAAAATCAATCGAAATGTAATTGAATTGCAAGCACTTGAGAGCGAAAACCGCCGAGGAAACGCATGCATATTTTACGTGAGCGATTTTCCTTCCAAGGCGAAGCCTTCGCGAACTAAAACGAAAAACGAAAGCCGCAAAGTTTCGGGGCAGAGTGTGGAAATCCTTTTACCCAAATTGCCCGCAAAATATGCAAAAACGAAAAACAAATAGGGCCCATGGAGCAGAGGGTCCTCTGCTCCCTCTCTCTCTCTCTCTGCTTAAAAAAAAAACATTCGCCGGCGGCGTCCCACGGTGCGTATGAGTAACGTCGGCGGCACGTACTCAACGTATTCGTCATATACGCCGACAGGACAGAGTCTCGGGCAATTGGCAAAAAATCGAATCGAAAATGTTCCTTTTTTTCCGGTCTCCAAGGACCCCCAAAGGCGACATCGTCTACTTGCCAAAGAAGGAAGCGGAAATGTAAGCGATGGCAGAAAACGAGAACGGATGGCGTAGCGGCGAAAACACTGGCGTGGCCATGCATGAACGCCGGGCGACTACGAAGGCCCTACGGCCGTACACAGGCAGCCCAAGTGTGTGAGTGCTTGTGTGTGTGTGTGTGTGAGCGATTCCGCCGGATGCGCTGCAAGTGCACGAACGCGTCCACGAGAAGATGAGCAAATTAACCGACCTCACGCGGATGATTTTTGAATTTTCGTTAGCCTGCCTTCTGTTTCTGTTTCTGTGAGGAATCATTGATGTTCGCCTAATTGAAAATTCAAAGCATTTGGCCCATAAAAAAGAAAATGGGAATTCATTTCTCGCTCAGTGGGAGACGTCGTTCTTTTAATTCTGAAAATATATTGACTTTGCATACGGATTTATACTTGAAGATGGGTTTTAAGGGTAGTCTAAGAGGGAATTTAGTCTTTAAAGTATACTTGAATGTGAAGGAACAACAGAAAAATCACCGTAAAGTAAGTGAAAAGTATGGAAATAGATGTATTACAAATATTTTATATTTTGCAAAGAATATGTAATTCATATGAAAAGTAGAATCTGCTTTTGCCAGTTTGTTTTTCTTTTCATGAAATAATATTTACTAAAAGCTGTTACTGAAGATCTATGAGAAACCTAGTTTATTAGGTAACAGCCTTTCAGTTTTAAGGTTTTTCCAAATTTTTGTTTAATGTAATTTATCTAAATTTTGTTTTACTAACCTTTATAAAAAGCTTGGCTGTGAATTAGTTGCAAACATCGTTGGATTCCCAGTATATGACCTGGCTTCTGTGCGCCACATAAACATTCCAACTTTATTTTAGGTTGGGCTTTGGGTTGTTTCCAACTTCGCGACGTGTCTCTGAGAGTTGGCGTTGTTTACTATGCGTTGTGTGTGTGTTTGTGCCAGAAGCTGGTAATTCATTTTTAATATTTTCCTTATGAATATTTGCATGAGCTTGTCTCTCACCTTCAAACCCCAGCCTTTCGCTCCCACGAAGGGGTGTTATTTTCCCTCTCAACTTGAATCCGCCATTATGTTGTTCATAAACGTGCACACCTGAGTGGCGGGAGGACTGCTCCCAAGCAGCTTCCTTCCACATCTATTTTAGTTATGCCTTAGATTGTCATATTTCAGGATGTAACGACCAGGCAGATGGACAAGTCGACAGCTAGACAGTTTGCCATAAGTACACAAAAAATAATAATTAAAATGGAATAACGGTGGGTTTAAATCAAGGAAATATAAGTTATACTACCTACCTATCAAAAATAGTAGTATTTTTAGTATACATTAAAGTATTATTATTTTAATTTTAGTAAAGAAATATTATTGAATAAAATATGTTGCCATTTTCCTCGGTGTACCGTTGCTTACATGTGTCGATGATAGGCGGCTCCTGTCGCATCTTTGCAACGTTTTCTTCGACTCGGAGCCGTAGTTTCCTTGGCGAATGCATTTTGTATCAGAAAAACAACAAAAAAAACTTGCTGATGGTGCAGTTTTCCCTACTTTAAGCCCCAGGAACCTCCTTCTCGTAAGGAAAGTGTGTTGAGTGTCGGGGCTTTAAAGACCTCTCTTAGTCGTGGCCAAATTACCACATCAACGACAGCCAGAACAGGCCTGTTAGAAGGGGAAAATTACCAGGACTGATGGTGTCCTCCAGTTATGATTTCTCGAATATGACCTTTATCAATGAAAAGGAAAATATGTAGAGTCTGCGGTGTCTAAGATAGCTTGCTAATTGTTCCTAGAATGCTTTTAAAGTATAACTTAGTTTGAGCTTCTTACCAGCTACTAAGCTTTAAGTGTAATTAGTTTTCACCCACACAAAACATAAGCAAGTACCCAGAAGATTTGTATTTTATTCGCCTCCAGGTGTTTGGCAATATTCAATCCGAAAACGCTCTTAGCTAGTTGTTGTTTGTGGCCACTGCTCCCTTTGCTGGTTTTCACCTGACAAATGCAGCAGCCACTCGTAAATAACCCAATTCACAGACATTGGAACACAGACAAAAGTCAAATTTATGGCACCACAGCATTAACTACACCCCGGGGACGCAGCAGCGCTTAATTACGAGCCATGCTGGCCAACTCTTACAACATGGCCCGGCCAAATGAGCGTGCCAAATTGGCCTGCAGCAAAAGTAAATCAATTTCAAGTTGTAAGCACACGCACAACCCCACTCGCAGGACACGGAAGGTAAGGTATCCTTGAGCTTGGGTCCCGTAAACTATTTGCAGTCCTGCTACACATACATTTCGAGGTTGAACATTTTCTATCCATTAAGGTTTACCGAGGCGGATATATTTAATACCTGTGTTGGTAATATGTGACTAAAATACAAGCTCTTAATCTATAGCGGAATGAGAAACCATATATTTAAGGAGTCTAAAAAACTAAATTCTTTATTTCAATATAGAAATATAACAAATATTTCTTTGACTTTAAGGAAATCATCAAATCCCGTATCATTTAGTTTTAAAATATCTTAGAATCCTTTGCAACAGTTAAGTTCTTTAAAACTAAAGCTTACATCACCTAAAAATGAAATAAAAATATATTAAAATCATGAGTGAATCTGTAATTCCCATGGCTATGTGCCATCACACATAACTGCCAATTACACAAATGTATGTCATTTGTAATCCTACACCCCAAATGCTGTGGGTAAATATCGAAGACCCTGGGCAAATATCAATAACAAGTGTTCAATGTCTGCCCAAGATGAATTATTATAAATGGATTAAGGACGAATTCTGTGTAATAATTAACTGCTATTTGTCTTGCAAACACTGGAGTGGCCATAGCCAGGCCAAGTGTTCGATGGGAAATGGGATCCGCCTGTGTGCATAATGTGGTTTCCCAGCGTTCAGATGCAAGGATTGGCAGACAGGACACAACGCCTGATTTGCAGGGTCATCTGTATGTGCGGCAAATGGAAAATTTTGCAAATTTCCTAATTACTTACGGCTGGTTGGTTGGTCGGTGGGGTGGAGTGCGTTCAATGGTCAATTGTCCTGGTCCCAGGAACTGCACCGCAAAATTTACTGTCTGATTTGCCCGGGCACACAGCTCGGAATTGATGGCTTTGACACACCATCGTGAGTGGAGTGGAGTGGTCCACTGAAGCAAACAGATTTGTGATAATTTATATTTGAGCTGACCAAATAGTCAGCAATTGCCCAGGAGTCCGGAGTTCAAAAGGAGGGTCATATGTGTGGGAGACCAGATCGTTGATGGAGTGGGAACAAGCAGGGAGCTGTTTTAGTTTTATATGTAGGATAGATTCCCTGGAAAAGAATTAGTATTACATTTAGATTTCGTATTAACAAATTTATTAAATATTAAAAAATATTAAAATCTTTTCCTCGGGCATATTGATCCATATTTCTAGATTTTTTTTTAGGGAGAAGTAACGAGCGGCGTTCTTCAAAGATGCTGAGGATGCAATGTAAACATAAACATATGTTACATACATACATACATATATATTTTCATATCTACATACATAAATATGTTCAATTTTACGTACATATGTACATACATAAGCTTTAAGTTACTGGATCCTCTGTCAACTGAATAAACATAAACAATTTTTTCTATGCGTTTGCAAAAATTTCTTTATGTGAATGGTTAGTACCTATTAGGTACCTCAGATCTAGGTACTAGTTTATTACGACAGAATTCGAAGAATTTGGTAGCCCTTTTGAATTTTTAATTTATCATGAACTATTTTTTGTAATTAATTAATTAAATATCAAAGTTTAAGTTTTGCTATTTCGTTTCACAAAAATACAATGCCAAAAAAAGTTTTTTTTAATGTATCGTAATTCATTAAAATAAAGATTTAATAAAGTTAAATAAAATATTTTCATAATATAATGTATATCTGCTGGTAATTAATAATTAATTAATAAATTAATTAATTAATAATTATGTACTACACCAAAATAGTTCTACTAAAACACTTTAAAAATTAAATATTGCTTTCTCGCCTTTAGTTTTATGGATTTGAAACTAAAATATTTCTGTTTTCACTATATCGTTTTTTGACGTGTGCCTCTGATAAATTTCCTAAAGCGTGAAACGATCCAGTTCCACCAGGAACCCTGAAATGGAATGGAACTGATACGATTGAAATGTTTACGAAGTTCAGATCTTTTCGAAGTGTGGTTAAGCTTGGTTGTGCGAGAAAAAGCTCTGTAAAACTAGGTATGTATTTAGATATGTGTATAGTATATTAGTAAATAAATATGTAGTATATAGATTCACAGTTTCTAATATCGGGATGTTTTTATAAGTGCTCGGTTTTTTATTATGAAACGCTAACAAAGTGCTTTACCGAAAAAGAGACGAGGAACTCTGCAGTTTCTTTAAATAAATACATACATACATACATACATATGTATATACAGTCTTAGATAAATCTTGGAGCTTGAAACGTACATACTTACATACATATGTATGTACATATGCACTTTAGGTACGAGCGATTTAGTTTCATAATTTCGTACGAAGTGATGGTGAGACTTGCAAAACTGAATTATTTAAATTGTTGATTTTAGTATTGTTTAAATAAACAGATTTTAAACAGGCAAAAACTCCTGCTAAACTTATGCTATAACACAAGATAAGTTTAAACAATATGAAAACATTATGGAAAAACAAATACTAAATGTTTGTATTAATTTCAGCTGATCAATCGTATTATCCAAAAGAAAACAAACATGGATGTTTGGTAAGTATGTAATAAACTAATTAGAAAACCTCCTTAATAAATGTAACACTAATTCGCAGGCTAAAACCCGTATTTGCCGATTTGATAGAGAACAAGAAGTTCTCCGACTGCCGCATTCTCGTGGAGAACGAA